>NW_019091385.1:1270962-1284083 GCF_001949145.1 Acanthaster planci | reverse complement strand
TGGACCCTATAGAGATCATGCGATCTCTTTTAATGGCTGTCAAATCACGCCCTCTTTTGTCCCAGGCCTGCTCGGAGCGGATAGACTGGGCCTGTCTGGTTAAATACATTTACAGAATCTGTATGTTAAACCAAATGACCATAGGAAGGACAATGAAGAAAAAGCATCGTCTTTAGTAATGCGAGGAACTTCACGGAGATGTATGTATTAAAAAAAAATTAATTACTGTGTCGTGAATACATAGGTTCTGATCTTACATAAAAGTCCTTTCAGTCGTAAATGAAGTCAACGTTCAAGAAAATACTCAAGGAAACGCACAGAGAAGGCATTCAAGGAGCCGTTCAGAATCGGGCAGATTGTGGGCATCCATGAATTTCGCATTTCACGAATTAATTCATATTTTGCAGTTGAGCATAGCAGTGTCCTCTTCACTTCTTTCGTAATAACGGCCATAAGTTATCAGCCCTGAGCAAATCATTTCTCGTAGAAAAACAATCATGGCCCAAACCATTTTTTTTGTTCAGAGTACGTATCCTCCGACCTTTTTAACCAGCCGGCGTTCAAGATGACAAAAATCAATGTAAAGGTTTGATTCAACAGCGCCCCCTACTGTTCTATGATCACCAAGCTCGTGCCAGAGCCGTATGGCCGGGAGGCACCCCTGTAAATAAATTCACATAGCCACTAATGATTAATCCCTTTACCTCAAAATTCACACAGGTGTTCAGGCCGTACAGAAAAAAAAAATTAATAATCAACATATCGCCTTCCTTTTCCTTTCAATTTTTGGTAGGTTTGACTAATGACTTTCTAAGAAATTCTCACCCCAAGCAGACCACCCCTAAAAAATTGGGAAAGATATTTCCCTATAAACTGACAAAGTAGCTACTTTGAAAATGCATCCCTCTGCAAAACGGCTAAATAGTACCGCATTTGAACCAGATTGTGTATCCAAATTGCTCAGAAATGGAAACCCTGATGAGTCCGGGCCAGAGGTTCAGTGCTATATCCCCAATTTCATGGCTCTCGGAACTTTATAAAATCTTGAGTCTATATTTTTATTAATGAGCTCAGCGGACATATTTTTGGGCTATTTACGTTTACCCATAGAGCATGCGGCTCTTGTACACCAACTGTCGGTGTACACTGGCGCATGAACCTGTCTGATTGTTTCCAGCAAGGATGGGTTACACTTATGTCACAACTCTCACTATAAACAGCTCTGGATTGTGCCCCTCCCGCCCTGAATTTTCAATTGCTGACGGTACACCCAGTCTGTTGTCATATGGTATAACTCCCCATTTTTAGAGAGAGAAAAAAAATCAGCTTTAATTGGTATTTTGACGGTAGCGTCAGCATGTATTACTTCTTGACACCCCAAGCCCCGGAAGAAGGGGAAAACTCACCACAAGAAAGTTCTGCAGTCTAATTCGTGCAAACATGGTGCAAACAAAACAAACCTGAATTACTTCTGATGTTTCTAGATGTACAATGTATTCTGAAGAGTCTGATGTCAGAGCCTTGGAATACATTAATACAATGACATCATTATGCTCCATGCGTCTGCACAAACAAAATACGTGTTTATGTATTACAGTGACCTGTGGAGGGAGGCATGTAAGGTTGCAATCCGCCTTGAGCAGAAGCACCCCCTCATCGGTCAAAAAGAGCCATGCTAGTGGGGAGTGTTGATTATGGTAGCGATACGATAGCTACGCTTTCATTTCACAGTCGAAGCGAAGTTCGGACCAAAGGAGCCTACGTTACTACCAGCTTGGGTCCCATAATGTTTTCCTTGTCTCATCAGTAATACTACCCAGTTAATATGCTCACATCCTTAAGTGCTCAACTAAAATTCCTCATCGACAGTTCGATTACAAAAGTAAACAGTTAAAATCCAAATACATTACTCTTCAGTATCTTTTTCCAAAAATACACCAACGCTGAGGGCAAATTATTGTCAACGCAGTACTGCACAGCATGTATTGAAAACTAAACACACAATTTATGGAAAAGCCATACAAAACAAAGACGCTCCTACGGACCCCTAAAGGTCGATGTGCCAACCACGAACTTCAGAGATATGAAAATGCAGAGCCTTGATGATATCCTCTAGGAATGGTCGTCTTTATTGAAAAAAAAAAGGTGGCATTAAAAATGAAACAAAGACATACAATCTGTCCAGCAAAGGGGTTGTGTAATACACACACAATATGCAATCGTTAAAGTGGTAGCAGAATCAAACTTTACACAAAGATTAGCCAATTTCAAGTCGAGACTGTGAAGAGGCACTTTTATTGCCGGAAATTTCCAGACAAAAGTGAAGTTAAATGTAACAAACTAATTCGCAAATATACATGTGCATAATTTACTGCAGGAACGTTTTGATATATTTCTATAAAGAATAATTCATTTCTTTTGTCATAGCATATTAATCATGGGCTTTTGTACAGATGAACATATTTAACTTTAGCAAATGTGTTCCTTCCACTTTACACAAGGACACAGGATAAAGCAGTGAACAGTTTTTCCTGGCCATGTACATGTAATTTTTATCAAGCAAGAAATGAAAGAATCGTTATCTTTAACAGAAGAAATCTAGTTTGAGTAAAACAAAGAATGCAGTCCCAAGCTAACCATCTCAATATTCCCGCTTCAGAATTTTTTAAAACACATTGGGGGTGATGGTTAAAACCCCTGAATTATTTTAATTCTCCTAGCACCTGATGCATTAAATACCAAACTAAATGCAAAAGATGGCAGAGACTGCAATGGTCTGGTGGACAGATCCATGATATTTGCCTTGAAGTAAGCAGATGCGATGCAAGAGTTAAAGTTTTAGTTCATTTCGGTTCTGTGAGAAAAGAAAGGATCGAACCGAGTCAACTTTAACTCGTGTAATAAACTCAAATATTACTAGTGTACACTGTGAACCAATTACGGTAAATAAAGTTGGTATATATAATTACTACTTTTCTTGTATGTAATTTATTTAGTGGTTCTGTGTATTTACTGTACTGGGATTTTCTTGACGTCGCACACAACCGGAATGGTTACTAAGATCATTAAACAAAGTAGACACGGCAGGGCTCCCTCTGCAAACTAGGCAGAAACCAACAAATCTATGACCCTGAATAGAACAAGTTACAAATAAATACACATGGACGCAGGAAAAGAAGAACCAACCGTTGCATTTTATTCAGCTCACCGGACAATGATCCAGAGTGTTTTGAAACAATATAAACAGCAGTGATAATTTGAACGAGTAATTTCAGTCGGTTAATTGGTTAATGGAGTTAAACCGAGGAGTCACAGCCCTGACTGCTAGTGACCGATTGCTAGCCGCTGCACATGAGGCACTCTCCGGGGTTCTCCAGGGAGCAGGCCAGGGCCGCCTCGTTCAGCTTCTGCATCTCCTCGTCTTCGGCCTCCTCCGCTGTCTTCTCCTCCTCCTCCTCCTTCTCGGGTGTCTCCGCCTTCTGCATGGTGGCGTTGGCCTTCTGCTTGTCCAGTGTGAATTTGATGGGGTTGGCGGCCGGCCGGGTGCGGAGGTAGTACATGCCCGTCTTCAGGCCCTAGGGAGTGAAGGAATGGCGGATGGAGGGTTTCTTTGATCAGCAAGACTATACCTCAGGATCTGAACTATGCTTCTGGGGCTAGCAACAGACCTATTAAACATGATGATGTAAAGCTTTGTATACCTGTGCTTTCCTATGACAGTGAGATGGGGCGCAATCTACTGGGAAAGCATAGAGGTAAACAAAGTGTGACGTCATCATGTTTTAGGTCTATCAAGACCACTGCTCCACTCCGACCATGTCTAAAGTACTTGGCTGGCAACAATGCATTAACCACTTGCTGCCGGGGAACCCCGTTTCGAGCGCCATGGAAAATATACAATACCTCACAATTCTGGGCTCTCTTAATAGGGCCAGCAGGCCTGGCTTAAATACTCTGGAGTCAATGAAGGTTGCCTGTCAGCTTAGAGTAGCCACCAAACGGTCATTCATGTGGGTGTAAACATCCATTAAATGAAATGATGAATTTTTGAGGAATTTTGAAAACTGAAAATCTTGAAAATCTCCCGTGTGTGCCCTGCAATTTTAAAAGCATCCGGCAGCAAGTGGTTAAAACAATAGGAAATGGCTGACGCTACTAACGTAGTTGCGTCCATGAGAGCATGTGTAATTCTAAGCTGTAGCTAAATAAGGGGAGACTCCAATATTAAACACAGGTGGTGTCTTGAGGTTGATCTTGAGCCTTTGCCAGGTTTTATGGGGTACCTCAGGCACCCTGAGTAACCGTTCTTCAATTCTGGGCCCCATTATGTTTCGTTGCTGCAGGCATTGAAAATTTGTGCTAACTACAGCAGAAATAACTTTGCTAGCTTAAGCATTATTCCACAGTCACATCTTGCTGACGCTTTTGTGTGCATGGAGCTTTCTATTGCTACATCAAAAATGTTTCAGCAAATTCTGCTGCTGAAGTTAGCCAGCTCTTTCGTGTGCTTACTGGTTACGGTGGCAGTGAAATGGACAGTGGTTCAGTTGGCAGAGAAGTGTGTGCTTAGCAACCCTAAGAAACTTGAGTTTGCCTTCCCTAATTCAGCAAGGAAAGGGGGAAAATTGGGGGTTGGGGATGCCTACCAGTTTCCAAGCGTGGAAGTGCATGCTGGTCAGCTTGCCAAAGTTGGGCGCTGCGATGTGGACGTTGAGCGATTGGCTCTGGTCAATGAAGGCCCCGCGATCCGCTGCCATCTTGAGAATGTTCTTTTGAGAGATCTCCCAGACCGTCTTGTACAGATCCTTGATGTCTTGGGGGATCCCCGGAATGTTCTGGAAACGGGTAGCACAAAAATGAGCACGATTGATATAAACTGTCTCTAATTAATGAATTTTTTTCCTCCGATCTTAGGGTTCATTTAAATGCTCGTTTATTGCATAAATCCTCGTCTGTTCAAGTGTTGATGACATTTCCTTCCCTTTCAGTACAAAGCTTTTTTAAAAACCTACGATCAACATTAGAAAAAGGGTTATGTCATAGAACACGAATGAATACTGAAGAATACAAATCATTTCAGTGAATACAGGGTTTTTTTGGGGGGGGAGGAAGGACTGGTCAGCTCATCAATTGCAAGTTCTAAAGATACTTGACTGAATGATTAAAAAGCAGATGAGACGACAATTGGAAAGTTGAATCAGGGTTGTCTTCGGTGATCAACTTCAAAGTATCCAGAACTTGGATGACTCAAATAATTCAGGCGAGTAGTGTCGTAAATGTTGCTTGTTTATGTGACTGCATTTTTTTTTATCCGTAACATCAAGACAGGTGACCCATTTACAAATGAAACCAGCTCTCATGTCCCATTCTCTTTGGTATTTCCAAATATCGGGTTGAGTTTTCTGCACTGCTGCCTTTATACAAAGACTGTAGGCAAACTAAAATACATCAGAAGTTTACACAGTAGAGGGTTTGTTGCGACTGTTAACAGTCCTACTTCAGGCACAAACCGCAGCCGCTAAAAGCACAGACCTGTATGGAGCCGTTATGGGCAATGAGGAGGTTCTTCATTTCATCATTCCACAACCCCGACTCCGTCAGATCCTTCAGGAGATGTTGATTCACAATCTGTACCAAAAGCAAAGAAACCCCCTAATTATAATATCACAAACATGAAGCTCAACAACAAAGCAAGATCTTGCTACTTTGGAGAAATGAAAAATGTTTAAATTTTGGCCAATTTACCAAAAAAGTAGAGAATAAAGATGAGTCAAACTAGAAACGGTACTGAGCATAAAACTTGATTTGAAAAAAAAAAACGTCTGAAAGTTTACAGAGTACAGAGTGTTTCTGCTCAAATGAAAGGAGAGTCCTGAAGTGGGAAGAAATGTAAGCTCACATTTCACCCTCGTCAACAGGGCACACGTCGGCTTCCTTACTTTCACAAACCTAGCAACTGTTCAGTGATCAACTGGTATACTCTCTGTTCTCAACGAAATCGGAAAAGGACTGAAAATACTGGAGATGGCAGTGTCTGAGCCCTACGGTAAAAATCTATTTTCAGAATATGACAAGAGTTTTCAGACTTGAAACTAAGCAATGAAGTATTTAAACTTAAGTTTTCAAAGCAGATCAGGGACCAATTTTTCCGGAGCTGCTATAAAGCAGCAATACGCCAAGCACAGAATATATTCGCTATAGGTAACTGGCAAAAATACCACAAAACGTGCACTGTGGTTGACTGGCTCTCTCTCGATATTTGCTCGGCACCAAAGTTTGCTTGAGCAAAATCATCAAATGTCATCATTAACAAAAACTCTGCGATAACAGGGCCCAGTACCTGGAATTCTCCCGAGAGCACCCTGCGGGTATAGATGTTACTGGTGTAGGGCTCAATGGACTCATTGTTGCCCAAGATCTGGGCAGTGGAGGCCGTGGGCATGGGGGCAATCAGCAGGCTGTTCCTCAGGCCATACTGGGCGATATCAGCCTTCAGGGCTGCCCAGTTGTGCAGGTCCGTTGGGGTGACGCCCCACATGTCATACTGCAAGATCTGCAAACAAGCAAAAGTTAAACTCAGCATTCAAATGCTTCATATAGCTATTGAATGCTTCAAGGAAGTACACAGGATTACATCAGATCCAAGATCCGCCGAAAGTTTCCGACAGAACCTCATAATTTCAAGTTTCATTGGGATAAACATTACTGTATATCACTCAATCAATATAAAACCTGTTGCATGCACAAGAATCCTTCTCATTCTAATTTGATTGTGATTCTGTTCTATATTAGCATTTAATCTCAGTTTTTACCTAAAACCTGATCAAAAGCTTAACTGTTGACAAAATTCTTTCAACTGGGGCATTTGCGGAGCTGGGGAAAAATTACCTGCGAACTTGGTTCCTGGAATACTGGCTGCTTGTGTGGTGCCCACGCACTACGACTAGGTCACACCACGAGACAGATAACTGCGCTTCTCCAGTGAAGTGACGCACCAAATGCCAAAAATAGCGTACACAAACACTAAAACGGCAATCCAAATCATCATAGTGCACCTATGTTTCCTATATATGCACCTGGTTTAATTTCAATCGTGTATACATGTACTTTGTTCATAATCCTACAGTATGATTCCACGAGTAGAGATTCGTACTTGCAATAAACACCAAACGTGAAACTGACACACATTACTATCTGAGTATCTACCTCCTTTCTTGCATTAGGAGGTAGTGACGAGATTGGTCAACTATTTACAGAGTCCCTGCAAGTGTTGTTTCACAGTACATTGGCAACCTTGCCAGGCATGCAACAAATCCATGAATAGATAGTGACAGCTTATGTCATCTTGACAGACTGTGAAATTTCAATACAATTTTTCATACACGGGAGAGGGGGTTAAAGTCAAGGTCAATCTACAATGTATAGAACCAGATTACTTTACTGTCCTTTCCTATTGTGAAGCAGTGCTTAGAAGAAACAACCTCAAATGGGCCATTTAAACCCTCTTCTTAAATCCACCTGTGGCCTAGATCCAAAACCTGCTTTGGACTTGAGTGGCCCAAACGGGTTAATTACCTCTACTGCTGACCGTTTCTGCACTGTCTACCCTACACAACTTTGCACAGGTGCTGGTGCAGTGATGCTACCAGTAAATACACTGACCCAGCATTGCAGGGTCGTTAATGCTTGGAACACTCCCGTTTCAGAGACAAAGAAAAGTTGTTTCCTGTTGCAAAGGAACAGTTAATGCACACTGCTGATATTAATCATGTAGATTTAGGTCCTAGAGAACCAACTGCTCCAATTATTAAACAGATCAGAACGCATTCACACTACTGTCGTCCCAATGTGTCATGCGTGTCACATTTCGACAAGAAATGCTTAGTAGCTGTGAACCAAAACACGGCGTACATGTACCGATGTTTTGAGTGACTAGAACCTTACGATACCACGACCACATTTAGAATACCAGAGTACTTTTGGCAGTGTCTCATCTGGCCACCTTGCCGTTTTGTCCTGAGGACGGGCAAAAAACAAACTTGGACAGGCAGTGTTTTGCTTGGTTGAAATTTACAAGCTCACATTTTTGACCAAAAAATTTGTTATACTGGGGAACATGTGTTCACATTTCCTTCAAAAATACAGAGTGCAGTGGAAATGTGTCCTCAAATAGAGCCAAGAGGTGTCAGGTCTCTATATTTTTCCCGGAAGAGGACAGGCAGTTTTTTAGAACTGGCTGAGGTCGGAACCCTGATTCCTTGTTAGCAAATCCCTATCAATCCCATACGGAAGCCATTCCAGGCAACATCACACCGGATTCCATATCCACGATACCCTGAGACTGCTGAATGAGTGATTCAACACAAGGTGAGAGGAGGCAACCATTTGAGATGAGGGGGAAACGAAGCACAAAAGCAACTGACAAATGGCCGGGGACTTACCCCTTTGCTGGCCGGGGAGCCCTCGTAGGTCTCGTAGGGTCCCTGCTCCTTGGCCAGATCGCAGCTTGCCCTCAGGGCGGCGTAGTAGATGGTCTCAAAGATCTGGATGTTGAGCTTCTGGGCCTCGGGGCTCTCAAAGGGGAAGCGCATCTTGATGAAAGCGTCGGCCAGGCCCTGCACCCCGATGCCAATGGGGCGGTGACGCCGGTTGCTCCTCTCTGCCTAGGGGTGCGGACGAAGGAAACAAGCAAAATCAGCTTGACATCCACACCAGAAACTTCTCACAAATCAAAGCCACTGCAGCAGAGGTAGGCTTGCTACCTGATTCAAATCCAAAGACTTTGACAAGCCTGGAGATGGCCAACATCCAACTAGGGACTGATTGGACATACTGGTGCAGAGCCCTAGATGTGACAAGTTCAATTCTGTCAACTTCTTTGTTCAATCTTACACCATTAAACAAAGTCGACATTTTTTTCCCACTGCTGACAATTTCATGATTCAAATTTTGATTACAATTACCAACGTAAGGTCAAAAAAAAGGTCTCCAGTTTCTGGTCACTGCGCGCGTCGCCGAAGACCTGCACGGTGGCAAAATAAATACTTTTTTATTTTGCATAAAACGATTTCCAAAAGCTGCCAAACTTACTTGTTTGGCAGGAATTCTACAACCACGTAATTGTTTTTGATGGGTGGGGTGGAGTAATATGTACGGTAAAGGAATACCCTAGGCTTCCATACATTTCAGTCGGGCACTCTGATCAGATGGTGTCATTCGTGTATCTTTACACGAAGGCCGTGTCCAAATCAGTTGGCTGCTGCTTGATATCATGCAAGATTCTATGGGAACTAGCAGTGGATGCTGCCAAATACTCGGTGTAATTTCCAGCTGTAGCCAATTAAATCGACCCAGGCCCATGTACGTCTGTGAACCAGGCAAACGAAGTGGTCTTACGTCCTGCTCAAGTCTACATAATGAAAACCCTTTTGAGCAACAAACCCTGAGGGGCCAGTCTATTTCAGTGTTGGCAAACAAAGGTAGATTAGAGTGAGAGGAGATTTTATTTTGTGAGCTGAATTTTCCCCCAATATTTTAAATGCAGCTTGTTTCTCATAAGCTAAAACAGAAAACAATGTGCACAGTATATCATTTAACTCAAGGGAAATTTTTTTCTTCATTTTGACTCTGGACCTGAACTGTTTTGATTTATTTTTGTTCATAGGCTATTTGACGTGCAACTTGTTTCCTCTTAAAGCTAAAGCAGAAAACAATGTGCCAAGAATGTCACATACTGCTACCTCGTGAGAATTTCATTTAAACTGGAAACTGGAGCTGAACATTTATTTTTCACATGATTTGTCCATGGTTCTGCTGCTGTAGTTTAACAAGCCCAATCTTGCCAAGAATAGCCTATTAGAAGCCTCTCTTTTGAATGAGATAAATGAAACCATTGCCTCTCGTCATATTTTATGGTCTTTTCATAAGTAACAGGGCCAAAGTATATGTGCATCATTTTTAAGAAAAAAAGAGGGGAAAAAAAGGGAGTCAACGCACCACTTTTGGACCGAGCCCATGACTAGAAACCGGAGTCTTTTTGGGGGGGGGGCTAATGCAAATGGGTCTTTCCAAGAAGTTCGGGCACAGTTTTGTGACGGCGTCCCTTGTTACATCAGTGAAAATAAACATCTTTTTCTCTGCATGTGGATTCTAAATTGACATTGTTCTAAATGTTTCTAGGTTCTTGTAGAGGTGTGCTTCATCTTTGCCAAATAATAATGACTTAGTCTGTTGTAATGTGAAAATAATGGGCAATAAAAGTTACCGATGTAACAAGGGACGCCGTCACAAACTGTGCCCGAACTTCATGGAATGACCCAAATATCAACTACATTTACTATGTCAAGCCGCAACAATGAAATAGGATACAGAGCAAACGACAGACTGTTCCAACTTTAGAAGAAGTGGTACACGTGGAACTGCTCTGTCTTGCAGTCACATCCATCATGAAGTTCTCACAAGTCCATCAACTGTCATTCGCTCCAGTCCAAGGGAAAAGCAGCCCCAATGAACCACGACAAAAGGGCATTTCTTCATCACCGTCCCATCATCAATGATTTAACAAACTGACTTGTGGCTTTCAACTCAGACTTTTCCTTTCTTACCTCTTTGACAGGGTAGTAGTTGATGTCAATGATCTTGTTGAGGTTCCTGGTGACGACCTGAGTCACCTCGGCCAACTTCTTGAAGTTAAAGGTTCGGTTGGGGAGTACGTACATGGGCAGAGCGATGGAGGCCAAGTTGCACACTGCTACCTGTCAACCATTCAAAGGCAACGGATCTCACTCCACTCTCCATCTTTCAAAAAAGTGGCATTTTATGGTTTGACATTCAAAAAAAAAAAAAATGATCCACTGTCATCAAAATGAAAGCTGTCAAGTCAGACAGAGTTTACCCAGTGTGCATTTGTCTCAAATTTGCAGCAGTACTGAATGCAGGCATGGGATTTTGGGACCAAAAAAAAAGAAGGAAGTTCCAATCTTTACAAGACTTCATACAGTGTTATTCAATTTTCATGAGCTTGAAGTGAAAAACAAGGAAATCAGCTGATCTGAAGAAAAATGGCCAAAGGCTGTCTGAAAGATGCGCGGGTATCCTTAATTGCTAATTAATTAATCTGTACCAAATTAGCCACTTGCGAGTTAAATTTGAATAAAATCTGGTACACTGTGTTATCTGATTGCATAGAAATGTAACAATTTGAATTCCCCAGACTAAAGACACTGTTGCTAAACCTTGTGGTTCGGGGCAAGCTTTTGCATGGCGACCATCATCTCTGGAATGGACTGGTTCCTTTATGCCGTTCTTATCCATTGAGAAGAGTGTATTGTTGCAAGGCGTCTCTTATGAACTAAGCAAAAGCTTGCCCCGAATCACGAGGTATAAGCAACAGTGGTTTAGTATGGAGAATTCAAGTTATGTTCACGTGAATTTAAAGAACTCAGAGTACCAGATTTTATTCAAATTTAACTCGCAAATGGCTTATTTGGTACAAATTAATTAATTAGCAATTAAGGATACCCGCGCATCTTTCAGACAGCCTTTGGCCATTTTGACATTTGTTAAATTTTAAGGTGCTCTGGTTTTTCAATTCAAAGGAAGGCCGTCCAATAGGACTTTTGACCAGGCAGTACTGCCGTTCTTGACACTTCAGCATGATTTTCTCCAATCAAGTGAAAAATGTTGACGATGCACTTGTGCGAAAATTTATTAATTCATCCTAGGGATTAAAAAAAAAAAAGTCGAACTTTTGGATTGCACCTGTAGTCTTGCTTTTGGATGATCTATTTTGCACAAACTATATTTGTTTTAAATAAGTACCTGAAATACTACAGATCTAAGTACCTAAAACACTACAGGTCTAAGTACCCGAAATACTACAGGTCTAAGTACCTGAAATACTACAGGTTATGTAAATCTACATACATGTACAGTCATCTTCTAAAGTGGAAATCGGAAAATCTTGATTGACACGCTATTTGCAGTTGGAAAGAAGTTTGTATGCTGAACCAAAGCATTAAGGCCTGTCCATACCTATAGAATGCGGAAGTGAGGCAACTTTAACATCACAAAACATTTGCAGCAAAATTCACTTTGAGTTGCACGCGTTGAACATTTTGCGAATATTCATTTTAACCACTTCGTGCCGGAGCATTTTTCAACGTTGAGGATTCTGGGCCGGCATGACTATCATTTTTTCCGTTTTCAAAATCCTTCAACAATTCATCATTCCAATTAACAGTCGTTTATAGCCGCACTGAGTAATCTTTAGGCACTACTCTAAGTTGACAGGTGACCTTCATTGATGCCCGAATANTGACCTCTTTTCAATAGGGGCCAGATTCGCATGCAGCGGTGCTGTGTGGCTCATCACTGCGGTGGTGGAGAGCTTTTGTCCCCGGTGGTAATCCGCTTGCTCTAAATACCCCAAACCCTGGTACAGGGTTTCAAAATAACGCTGGATTATCACCACTTTTGAGAGTGAAAAATGCCAGTAATGCCCAGCAGCCTGGTCTTTTGTTCGGAGTACGGTCTTTTGTTACAGGGCCCTGTTTCCTTTGTCCGAGTTCGGAGACCCCGGCTGGTAGTGGTTTACATCACAGATCTGCACTTCGGTGTTTTCCTTTAGCGCCAAGTGTCGACCGGCCTTCAATGTACATGTACGTACCTCATCTGGGCTGGAGTATTCGATGATCTCCGTGCACAGGTTACTGCACTTGATGGTGCCCAGGTTCTGCTGGTTACTCTTGCCGTTACAGGCATCTTTGTACAGCATGTACGGGGTACCAGTCTCCGTTTGAGCCTGTATAATGGCCTGCCAGAGGTACTGGGCCCTGATCTTCTTGCGGTACCTTCCTTCGCTCTCGTATCTGGGATGGGAAACAGTGAACCGTTAACGTTTCCAAATTCTGTGGAAAGCAAGATGTTGCAAACAGGAGCACAAACACAGAGACAATTTGAAACATCTATCATCTAAACATCTACAAAGAAACTTTACTGTATCAGAATCTTGTCAATTCCAATCATGAAGTAGTTTGATGTTATACCGACATCTATAAGGGTGCCAGTCTAAAGGTTCTCACACAAATCCACAAACCAAAATCCATGACTTTTCATTGACA
>NW_019091385.1:1223034-1270937 GCF_001949145.1 Acanthaster planci | reverse complement strand
AAAGCATTGAGGCCTGTCCATACCTACTGAATGCGGAAGTGAGGCAACTTTAACATCACAAAACATTTGCAGCAAAATTCACTTTGAGTTGCACGCGTTGAACATTTTGCGAATATTCATTTTAACGTCACAGATCTGCACTTCTGTGTATTCCTTTAGTGACAAGTGTCGACCGGCCTTCAATGTACATGTACGCACCTCATCTGGGCTGGAGTATTCTATGATCTCCGTGCACAGGTTACTGCACTTGATGGTGCCCAGGTTCTGCTGGTTACTCTTGCCGTTACAGGCATCTTTGTACAGCATGTACGGGGTACCAGTCTCCGTTTGAGCCTGTATGATGGCCTGCCAGAGGTACTGGGCCCTGATCTTCTTGCGGTACCTTCCTTCGCTCTCGTATCTGGGATGGGAAACAGTGAACCGTTAACGTTTTCAAATTCTGTGGAAAGCAAGATGTTGCAAACAGGAACACAAACACAGAGACAATTTGAAACATCTATCATCTAAACATCTACAAAGAAACTTTACTGTATCAGAATCTTGTCAATTCCAATCATGAAGTAGTTTGATGTTATACCGACATCTATAAGGGTGCCAGTCTAAAGGTTCTCACACAAATCCACAAACCAAAATCCATGACTTTTCATTGACGTTTAATGCCATTTTGCAGAAAAGAAGTTGTCTGGTGTTACCAACTGGCAGACTGCCATAGTCACTACTCCGGACGACCAAGGACAGCCTGTAAATTTATCCCCGACACCGGACATTGTGCATGGATCCCGTCAGGGTTGTTTAAGCGGTATTGTACCGTATATGCCTTTTATGATTCATGGTCTACATAGACTCACTGTTCGTAGAGTTTGTCAAACTCCTTGCCCCAGCACTCGGACAACCCTGGGCTCTCGTTGGGGCACATCAGGCACCAGTCCTGGTCGTTCTCAATGCGCCTCATGAACAGGTCTGGTATCCACAGGGCGTAGAAGAGGTCACGGGCCCGCTGCTCTTCCTTGCCGTGGTTCTTCTTGCAGTCCAGGAAATCGAAGATGTCGGCGTGCCAGGGCTCCAGGTACACGGCAAAGGCCCCGGGACGCTGAGTTGGAAAACCAAAACAGAGGATGAAGATGTGAATATCCAGTTCTGCCCTCAATAAATATGCCTGACACAAATATTCAACCGAAACTTAATCCCGCCAACATGTGCAAACCGGTGCCCACATGCAGTGTGCCCTTTCCCGTGAGTAGTGCCACGAAACTCCTGTGAAGTCTGTTATTACATTTCATCACTTTCTCGACGGCCTGGAACGAATCCATATCAGAAGTGTACTCAACAGACTTTTTCATTCACTGCTTCAACACGAGACGTGCCAGAGGGTGACTACAAAACTGGAATCTCATAGACAGAACCAAATTTCCAAAGATGTACTTTGTTGGGATGATGCTAATTTGTGCCCTTACGCCAACGTATCTTCCAAAGTACACCTCTGGAAACTGTTTGCGGTACCCACTGCTACATCTGACTTGGACCTGCCAGCCATCTGCACAAGTAAGCAGGAGGTCGTGGGTTCGAGTCCCATCCGAGTCAGCTTGTGAATTTTTTCACAAGCTCTGGGACAAACACTAAGCACACAGTGTTATGGCAATATGTTGGGAATTTAAAAAAAATTTCACGAATGAAATTGTATTGAATTGCTAACATCGCGGTAATGAATATTTTTCAGATACAAAGTCCATGGGAATACAAAGATACACCATGTAATTCCTCATTTTGCAAGAGCAGACTATGCCAAAATTCCATTGTTTGCTTCTCTTCTGACCTTTGACCTGTGTTCTCACCTTGTTCCCTCCTTGATCCACATAGCGGGCAGTGTTGTTGTAAACACGTAGCATGGGCAGCAGTCCGTTGGACTGGCCGTTAGTCTGCAAAAGTCAAACAAACATAAATATTCAAGTTATAACGTTCAGCCACGAAGGACACAGTCTTGGATTGGAACGGAAGTAATGCCTTTATGCAGGACCAGTCTGCTTTCATTCATAACATGGCAAATTCCCATAGGAAATTCTCGCCATATAAGCAGGAGCAGTGCAAGTACTTGTGCCGGTCATTATAATTTATGGGTGCATTTCTGAGACAAACAGGTGCATTTTAGCTACCTGCGCCCGTTAATTTCCAGGCCTGCAACACCAACAGCTACCATAGGTGCATGTGCTATCCCCAGCCACGGGCAAGACTTTGAGACATGGCCAGGTTTTTTCTGTCTGCTTTTTGACATTAGAGTCCCCCCCCCAACCATCTTACCCCGGCGATGTAGCTTCCAGTGGCTCGGATCTTGTGCACGTTGACGCCAATGCCTCCGGCCGTCTTGGAGATCAGCGCGCACTGCTTCAGGGTGTCGTAGATCCCCTCAATGCTATCGTCGCTCATTGTCAGCAGGAAACAGCTAGCATGCCAAGTGAGACAAGATTATCCGTTGAATTCTGAAGACTCTCACCCAAACGAATCAATCTTCTACAAACTACAAATCTTCTACAAAATCTTGAGAGCAGAATTATACTGTGTACTGGCTGGCATTTCATATCTCAGATTTGAATAAAAATACAGCCTGCATGTCAATACAGCATACAGTGTTAAGCTTTGGCAACCTTCACAACAATGCAATAGCACTTCCGTGAGTGATAGATGCTGAGGCACTAGGCCACGTCCAAATGTACCTAGAGAGTTGTGGTCGGCAGGTCCCAGCGTTGAACAGCGTGGGCGATGCATGGGTGAACCACTTCTCTGACAAGAGCTCGTAGGTCTGCAATGGGGACCAAAAAAAAAAAAAAAAAAAAAAAACCACAACAAAATATCAAACATCCATAATCAAGGTCTGATGTACCGTAACTGTAGAGGGCAGCAGGGCAGTGCCAAATATCCGATCGATTATCGAATATTCAATGTTATTGTCCGAATTTGAATATTTGAATGCTAAATTCATGAAACAGGAGAATTTCTTTAGTTTTGAATGAGAAAAATAGCACTATGAAGACTTGTTTACAGCATATTCCATAATATGTACGATTCAAAAAATAAATTATTCATCAAAAAATTTAAAAGGAATAGAAGTTTTCAACGGAGCAAGAAGTATTGTTTGTCTGTTAAATCTTGCTAAATCGTGGCTGGAGATACTCTGAGAAGTGAAAATAGTGAAGATAATATACAATTGTGTGCACTAACGTAACTGATTTTGTAAATGGTTTGTTCATCAGCAATCTGCCGGTCAGTACAACTGAATATTTGGATATTTGATGGAATTGAAGGTCCAATATTCTAATAGTGAATTACTTGAATTGACTCAGCCCTACAGGGCACATCCACAATCTCCCGCATGGGGTTCCATACATAACAGATTATTTTTTTTTAAAGTAACACATGGATTTCAGTGCTTCTCATTTTGGTGTTGGTGAACATCAACAGCAATTTTGACATTACTAGTGTTTGTGGTGATTGTGTAAAGAGAACGTGGCGCTGAATGTGGGACAAAAAGGGGACCTTTTCCTGGACTTCCCCCGGCACGTTTATGCAAACACTACATTCAGTGAATGAGGAAACAGACACGGACGACTAATTCTAGTGAGTACCAAGTGCCGACTGCTGGTGAGTAACACCCAGCCATCAAAGGATTAGCTCTTGTTCCACTGGCAGATGTCTTCAAATTAGCAATGAGAGTAAAAATACAAACAGCAGTATTCCAAAGTGTGCATGTATTTGATAGCCAGAAAAAGACTGAGAAGGGCTCCGAGTGAGAGCATGTATCTGCTTGGAAATATGTAACCCACTCTGTGGAAATGAGTCTTAACTTGCCAGAGTCACTTTGGAGTAAAACGCCAGTTTTTGCACAATGTAAATCAATAGGAACCCACAGCATTTTTCACCGTGGAGTATCCACTTTCATCAGGATGCCAACCTGAGTGATACATCAAAACAAAAATCTCAATTTGTACTTTCCAATACAAATGAAAACTCAAAAAGTGGCTCTGGTGACTTAAGACTCATTTTCACAGAGTGGGTCACAAAAACTGGAGTATCATCCCATTTGGGTATAAAAAGGTTTGCAAGTCAGCTCATGTCCGATTACAAACGGTCCGGCTGCACCTATAACATGCAGACTATAGACTCAGAACAGCTTAAATGAGGTTTGACAAATTACCATCCACATTTATCAGCAGAGAGTCCTGTAAAGAAGCCTGGACTCATCTGGGGTCACCACTACAGATCAGACATTGATTCTCACCTCAATCGCAGCGTCAATGTCCTCTTCGTGGATACCAACCGCTACTCTCATCAACATGTGCTGGGGCCGCTCAGCGACTGCAATGCACCAAAACACCACCGCTTGATGAAGTCTAGGATATGTTAGTCAAATTTCCAAAAGCCAACACGCATGCAACATTCCTTAAAAATTGTAGTGCGTCAGACATGACCAGTTGCGGCATTTGCAATGATATGGAATTTCTACGTTGCCGTGGAATTAAAAAAACAACAAAAAAAACAGGTGTTTTGTAAGAGCATACAAGAAAATTATGAACACAGGCAAATACAAACTGGTGACATCCTCACTGGGGCAAACTTTTTTAAATATTTTCAATATCAAATGCACCAGAAATTGCTGTTTCAAATCTGGGGCCAGTTTTATAAAGGCAAGAGCTGCTTAAGCACAAAATTTACTTAAACGTCAGAAAACCTTACTTAATCAATTAGGTTACCAGCCAAAACTCTATGTGATGTATATTGTTTTGGAATGGTATTCACCTGTCTTTTGGTTAGCATGACAATCACGTAGATTTTGAGCTTGTAACCTTTGTTTTTTAAACAAGGTTTTTTGCGCTTAAGCAAATTTTGTCCATAAGCAGCTCTATGAAATTGGCCCCTAATATACAGACTGGTGCAGATATCAATGAGAGACGAAAGAACAAAAAAGAAATGAGCTACATTTTATGAACACACATGCTTCTAATGCTCGAAAATTTACAGGAAATGTTGGGCACCTGCAGACAATAATCCCTATCGCACAAATTAAAAAGAGATTCACTTTTTTCTGAGAATGCTAACATGAGTTTTTCCCTCTCAGATGGGAGAAGGCAAAATCTTCCACAAAATACTTACTTTTTCCGTCAAGTTTCAAAAGGTATGATCGTTCCAGGGTCTGGAAAAAAAAAAAGATGTGACGGAAAATATTGAAGGAGAATCGGTTTTTGATTGAGACCTCAAACTTTCAAGTCGAAATAGTAACCACCTTGTCTTTGCTTCATAAAAATTGTGGAGAATTTTGTCACCTGACAGTGAACAAAGTTAGCATGACTGTGCCCAAACTCTTGCAAGTTTTTTGCCCTCGGGGTCTCCACTCTATGAGGCTGACAACTTAAGATGTGGAAACTGTGCGAACCTGCAAAATCAAGTGCGGCACGGCAGACAGCCACAAAGAGTGAAGTGGTTCGATGCCACTCAGAGCCCAGAGCTCAGAATGACTTGCTCTATGACAGCATAAAATCACAACTACATGACTTGGTAGCTGCAAGGAACGGCTGCCAATACTTTTCCTTTCCAAGAACCTGATCAGTGAGAGAAATGGACGTCAGAATGTACATTGGCAAAGAAATAACGAAGGCCCAGAGACAAATGGTGGGGGGGAAAGCTTAAAAACGGCAGGAACATACCTTGAATCCGAAATACTGGTAGTCGTAGTCGCGATCGTAGATGATGGCAGAATTCAGCTTCTGTTTAGTCAGAAAACCAGTGTTTAATGATTCAGTATAACGACAATTCATTTCACCCTAAACTCAAGGCCTTTTTGCCTGGCACCCTTTCCATCCTTCAAATTCCTCCAATTATAGAGCCAGTGATTTTCCGCGATGGTGGAAAACGGATGGAATTCACGGAATCAACACTTTGGAATGGAATCCACTGCTTGAATCACAGCTTGCAAATTTTCAATCTAAGAATGGCTTAAAAAGTAAAGAAACCTTTCTGCAAAGGATTGAAAAATAAATGTCTACAAAACCCTTTTCAAAAGCTTGCTTTTAATGAACAAATTACGCTGGAAACATGCTAAATTGCACCACTCCACCACATGATTGGATCGTCCGTGCCACACCGGTGCCGATACTTGTAAGCGCTATGGTGTGCGTGAGCCCCATGCATGCAGCAGCAGCCGGCACAGCTGTATGGTACATTGTGTATACACACTGTACACACATTAGCCGTTCACACGCGCACCGTACTAGCAATGAAATCAAGGTGCAAACAAGTTCTTACTCACATATGACTATTGCACACGTGGGGAATTTAGTCTGTGAATCCGCATGGACGCCTTGAGACAAGGCTAGTACCGCATGGCGAAACGATGAAACCGCAGCAGCAAAACAGAAGACTAATTCCATATTTCTTGAATTAAATGAAACCTAGTAAGTTTGGTGTACCATAGCTTAATGGGCCCTCAGAAGTGTTCAATAAAGAGTGAAGTTTTGAGTCACAAACATTTTAGAGCTCAGATTTAATGTTAACTTTCTGAAGTTTGTCGCACTCCTGCCAAAGAAAATGGCGGGTCAATGTCTAACATTAACCCTAACCATCCTCAATCCTTCACCTGTTGGAGGACTGAGGAGTGTTAAGGTTAACATATTGTGATCAATGACTGTTACATGGCAAGACTTACTCTGTGACTTCACTGTGCATGTATGTAATCTGATTTCATACACGAGGAGTGGCACATGAATTGGTCGTTAATTAATCGTAGCAAGTTTTTGGCGATTGCGCACCGGTGGGAAATCAATTAATATTCACTACAGGAATTTTTTAAAAAGTTGGAAACATTGCACAGTATTTCCAAACAATATTGTTGTTATTTTTGTTTCTTTTCTTCTTTTGGGGGGGGGATGTGGTTGGGTAAATGGTTTCCATGCATATATTAAAACTTGCTCTCCTATTTAATGCTTACGATAGTATGAAACGGAATTTGAATTTCTGAAGCAGAATCCGGGATTTGGCAAAACAAAAAATACCCATTTTTGAAAGGGAAAATCATTGGCTCTACAATTATCCATGCTCTGTATAAGAAATGTGGATAAATACCAGTCAAATGAAGTTCCATTTAACAAGTACTGTTGAAGAAAATCAGTGAAATGTGATCAATGATCCACCAATCAGATGACAGGGATTTAAGCAGGTATTGTATAATTCAACCCATGACCTCTTGTGAAACATTTACACGGTTCTTTTCCCCTAATGTGAACCATTAACACCCAGTGCGGAGGCATATTCAAGCAAGCAATTCAGAAAATGATTTCAAGGAAATTCCCAACTGCACAAGACTTTCTGCAGTTTTTTTTTTTTTTGCAATTTGTAACGGCTCATGCAGAAAGTGACCAATTAGGAAATACAGCTGATGTGAGGAAAAGTCAAATACGGTAAAAAAGGTCAGTGTCGCAACTAGCCAACTGACCTACAAGCAAAAGCAAATTTGGACGGGCAGTTTTGGTTTGTTCACAATTTATAACCCCCCCACCATTTTTTTAAAACAAATCTTTTTTTACACTGTTAAATGAGTCTTTTCATCTCCTTCCATACACTGGGTTCAGAGGGGTGTCAATTTCAACAATTGTCCTGGGAGAGGACAGGCAGGTTTTTTTTGATTGACTGGAGGGGGACGGACAGAAATTACAATTCTAGTAAAACCCTGCGGTGGATGACTACAAGCAGGATGATTTCAGGCAATACAGGAACCAATGGATTGACCCTAACGATCCCAAGCCAGCCCAACTCCAGCACCTGAGTTTGTTGGAATCAGTCAGCATGAGTACTGCACTGATATATATGTACAATGTAGGTATCTCTCAAATGACGTCACTTTGTACAGATTGCAACACGCATCGGCATTTTTTACTTCAATTTTCCTGATAAGCATCGGTAGCGCCATATTTCCAACATATTTTGATCAGCACATATGCGAGTTTCAATCATTTTGCACACCGCGCGCACACGCACTTGTTTGTGTTACATACGCGGTTGCAATTCTCCTACAAAGATGGCGTCCAATGAGAGAGATCTACACTGGTTGTGTTTATGTGGGATGAGGCATACCACAGATGAACAAACAAAGAGTCTGACAGTTTATGTTGCACCATTTACTATATGTATGATGTTGAGATTTGCAAGGATGTGGAAGGTTGCAAGTAAATCACCCTAGGGTTAATAAAAAAAAAGAACAGTTGGATTCTTAATGGGGAACTCACATCTTTGTTTTCCATGATGATCTTGTAGGTCTCTTTCGAAATCAGCGGGGAGTGTTTCTTGTTTTTCGGATTGATGTAGTTGTACAAGTCTGTCATGACATCTGCATGTGAAGAATAGACCCAGAAATTCTCAAAAATGTAACAAACAGACTATGTAAGTCAAAGTACCTCAACGCTCCATGCTCTATATAAGCTGAAGTGATTGAAGTCAGGGAACCAGCCTACATCACCCTCCTCTGTCTCTGCCTGTTTCCAATGGAGAGAAGACCCAGACCTAGCTCTAGATTTGGCCCTGGTCTTGCCTGTATAGACCCTTTTGCTCAGTTTGTTTCACGTTGTTATTCATGTAGTGGCCTAACTCACTAATTGTAATGACCGCCCCACCTCTTGTGGCTATTTTGCCACCTAACAGTTAAAAACAAGACAGGAATCAAAGGAATCAGAAAAATCTAACTGTGGAATACTTTGCTTGCAGATTGGCCAAACAAAGGCCACACAATGAAAAAAGGGTTTATAGCAAGGATATGTACGAGAGTACTTGTTTCTCCTGACAGGAACTTATTTTTCGACCTTGTCCACATGGTCAGCAACACACCTGTTCACTGCACACACTTCAATACAGGCGTTTCATAATAGTGCGCCCCCAAGAGTTTGCAACACGTTGACCAATCACAGTGCGCGAAATCTGTCAACGCAATGCGCGTTTGGAAAGGGTCGACAGATTTCGCGCGTTGTGATTGGCTGACGCGTTGCAGACTCTTAGAGGCGCACTATAGGTAATAGCCTGTATTGTTCGATGCCACTGCATCATTGTCAGCACCCTTTGGGGAAACGTGGTTGGTTTCATAGAGAAGCTCAACTGGCAGATGTTAAGAAAACAAAACACTGTCTCTCTCTAATTTAAATGCAGTGCACTGAATAGTTCAGTACTTTTACAAAATCCCAACCATGCACGTGAGCTTCAACCTGCTCATGAACAGGGATTTAGAACACTAACAAGGCAGGCCCAAACAAACGAAAATGGTGAGATACATGTATCTTCAGCCTTCATTTTCCACGCAAGATTCCAAACAGAACACCTTACCAGAAAACACTTTTTTGGTCTCCTTGTGCAAATTAGAGACGGCGATGCGGGCCGCGAGGATGGCATAGTCGGGATGCTTGGTCGTCATGGTGGCTGCTGTCTCTGCTGCGAGTGTGTCCAGTTCGACGGTGGTCACGCCAGGGTAGACACCACTGATCACCTTCATGGTGATCTGAGTCTGATGTCATCCAAGATGAAAATAAAAAGAATGAGAAAACCAATAATTTTGGCAACTTTTGACCCTGATACCATCAATCAATCAAATTTTCTTATTCATGGCTAGGGAAGAAGTCTTCAAAGAAGGGACAGATTCTTACAGGCTGATCCAGCTTAAGCGATAGTATAATGTGACTAAGCAATTCCATACTGTAGATCCAATAATCATTCCTGACAATCCTATCTGTGGTCAAAGCACAGAATGTCAGTAGCCTTGCACCGTTTTTCAACTCCAAGTAAATTTGGACAGCTAATCCCTACTGGTCCCCAATTTCACGAGATCCTATAACCTGCCTAGAAGTAGATACGGAGGTGTCAAATTTTTTTGAATGTTTGAAAATGGCAGTGGACACATGGTGGAAATTTTACATGGCACGGCAACTGCACATTATGCGCTAAGCATGTTTTGAGGGACTCGGAAACTTTACCGCACCAAATTTTCATCTGGTTCCATGCTTACACAGACACAATAATTCCATATTCACGGATGGAAGTCAGGGTGCAATTTCAGATTTTTTTTTTTCCTGAGAAAATCCTCCAGAACCAAGGATCACAAAAGAGCAAGCAAAATATTTTTTTAATTTATTTTTTTATCCTGGAATTCAATTTTAAAACACGAATAGATGAAAGGATAAATAAGTCTATCTGCAGAGCTGCCAAGTTCTTTCGGAGCATTTCAGCAATCTCAACTCTAAAAATCAGTAATTTTCAGAAAAAGTCCGTAATTTCTTTCGCAGAGCCAATTGGCTACGAAAACACTATTTTTATTTGATGTGCAATGCACAACACAGCATGTTTACATTGTACATGTAGTATGGGAGTTTTCAGTATGTGGAAAGTAACATATTTTAATGAAAAACAGTTTTGAATTATTATTTGCTTTGCATGCCAAATTATAAATCAAACGTACAGCCTTTGATGATGTATGTACTTCCACAGGGCACCTGCAGCATAGGCATAAAAACCAATGTTCGCAATACAGGTAATCCAAATTCTTATTATAACATGTGCATACTGGTACATGCTCGGTATGAAACTGCACCATCAACACCTCAGGCCGAATGGTACCACTGTCTTTAGGGGGAAAAAAGTTTCTTATGTCCTGATTCCCTTCCCTAGTATCATCCTCACCTGCCTACCAAATTTGTGAATATCTAAATCCCGAATCTAAAATGCAACACTCTTTTAGAAGAGAATGGCTTGCATTGGAATATGTAATAAAATGGAAGCAGATGAATGTTTTGTGGGTACACTTCTCCCATTGAGTTGTGCATAAAATTGATTGCTTGTTTGTCCCCAACCCATAATGCATTGCGCACATCAAAAAGTTTTGTTAAGGAGGAGAAAAATGAAGTCGTTTAGGTTAGGCCTTACAGTTAATTACAAAACCAAAACTCTTTGGCTTAGAGATGTTAGAATTTTTCAGACATGTCAGACCAGTCTCATCACAGGCCTATGGTTTGTGCACAGGGTGTCAAGAGGTGTCCATACATGGAACTCTTTCCAAAAGACACAAGTCTGAGTGACATACATGTAGGCCTACCTACGTGAGCTGATAAGTGTGCGTAATGATCACAAACATGACGAATACAAATTACAATGATCGAATTCCCGCCTGCCCACATAACGTTAGGCCCCAGCCTAGGTCAGGTTGGACGTTGGCTTCATCATGTTCATTTACACTACCACTGACATCTGCGGTATAAAGTCCTACAATGCGAAATATTTTTGGACCTTTTTTTCTGACTTTTACCTGGCGGAGGCAGCTCAAGTGTCATTCACAAGTGCCTTGTATCCCAAATTTCATAAATGCTGTGTTGAGAGTACTAAATACGTGCGCAAGTGAACAATGTATTTTGCAGGAAATTTAGCACAACTCACGCTTTCCGTTGGTCAATCTACGTTGGTCTAGCAGTACGCATTTACGCATGCGCAAAAAGGCCATCATTGCAATAAAGCTCTGGCCACATTCTGCCAGTTATGTGGTCTAGAGCTAGGTCAAGGTATTCACTCCATTGGAAATGCATGGAGATGCGTAGACAATAGACCTAGCTGTAGCTTTGGAAGCCCGTTTTGGACACAGCCTTATCTGCGACATCTTCACGCCCACAGCTCTTCCGTGCATGCATAAGGGGTAGTCGGTTGCTATGCATTTCACGTGTGTGCAAACACGTAAGGCCTACAAATAGGTACTAGACCAATGTAAATTGTTCACAACAGAGAACATGAAGTTGCACTAAATTTCCCACAAAGCTACATTGTCCGCGGACATAGGTTAGTAATTACAACACAGCTTCTATGGAATTCGGGATATTACGACATTCGAGCTGCCTCCACTGGAAAAAAACATTAAAAAAACTTTCACTATGGTAGGGGGACTTTACAAATTACACCCTGGACGTAAGTCGCAATGCAATGTAGACAACGTCCACTGGCATGACCGGTCCACTGGCTGGGCTACTGTGGGCCGTTACTCCTGGTCTATTCCAGCTTACCGGGTCTACGAAATCAGCATTGAGTTGGTAATTAAGCTTGCAGATCCGTGATGTGATCTTATCAAACATCACCTTCTCCTTCCGACCATCTAAAAAAAAAGGAAATGAAGAAAAATACAAGTCATAAACGTTTGGCTTTCCATTGTGCCACGCCAACGAAATTGGAGGGAAAATCCTAACTTCAAAAAATTCAATCATGTTGGGCCAGGAATAGTGTCTGAACATGCTAAACCTGCCTGCCGGTGTTTTATTTCACAACATTCCCGGCCATTGTAGTCTGGCAAATGCTTACCTCTCTTTATCACATACATGGTGGAGTTTAAGGGAGAAAAAACAACTAGAAAAGTTGGAAAGTTTCCACTGACGAAGTTCACCCGGCGGAGGTCTCAAATCAAGCGCCAAAATTGAGAACAGCGGAAGAAAGAAATCTGTCATTCCTAAGCCGCTCAGCTGAATGTTGACCCCGGGTCAAGGTAATTTTAACCAATCATGAGGGTGGATTGCCAAAGTGGTTGAATATTTATGAGGCTACAAAATGACCTAGCTGGTGTACAAACGCTACGTTTGCACGCGTTTTAATGCGCACACACAAACGAAGACCACCAGCGACAAGCTCGCGCGCGAAGCTTGAATACAGTTGTTTACTTTTGCTTTCCGAACAAGAGAGGTGCGCACCCCCAATACAGTATGGTCTTATTATACCCCTAATGTACTAACTCTTTGTCTGAAATATTTTTGCATAGGTCATTTTAATCTGACCTCCTTCTGACCCGAATCATTGTCCTCTGAGACAAATGATACGCAACGCCGAGGGCGCTTGTATGCTTGAACACTATCGAGGGCAATTTACCGTTATATTATAATGAAAAATCATGATCTTATTATAGCTGTTGTGAATTTAAATTCAGTGTCGCATTTCTTGTTCGATACAAGCTCACCAATGCTGTTTGGGACTAGACAGAGCAAAGTGAATCCTCAGATTTCATTTTCAGATTCATAATTAGTCTTTGGACGAGACAATTCTCTACAGCAATCTATTTAACGAATGGTAATTGATTTAAAGTTTATAAATTGAATCTTTAATTTAAATAGGCCTACTCTTGGTTTGCTTTCTTTTGATGTAGCGCATGACCAAAATACAACCAGTAAACAAAAATAATTGACTTTAAAAACTTGACAAAATGAAGTTGCAAATATGAATACGATTACAACTGCAGAAAAACCTGTTTCTTGCTGCGTCTTTATATAAGCATTTTTTTTAAAGAAAAAAATTGACCAGGCCACGGTACAAGTTGAAGAATTGCACTGAGATACACATGTACATGTATATCAACGCTTTTCTTTCATGTACATGTATATGTTCATCAAAAGAGGGCGGTATTGCGTATCAGAGCAAGTAATTTTTGTCAAGTGGTGAACTGGAGAAAAATATTCTGTCGCCACTTCACGACTGATGAAAACGAGTTACCCGGTGATTGGAACTCTTGTTCACGACTAATGAACTCATGAACACGATAAACACGACGCGATTGGAACGCAGCATTAACAACGTCAACTTTTTCAACTTTTGTCATGCTGACAATAATTGTTCCTTTAGGACAGCCCAAAGCCGTAAGTTTTTTGGAAATCTACATCTTGTATTCGATTGTTAAACATTTCAAGGACATGTTTATGTAATTTATTTGTGGGATAATTACTTATTTTTCGTATTGATTTATTGGCAAAAATTTCCAAAAATGACAAGAGAACTAGGCTTTGACACACCACGGTGTACATGCACATGTATGCCTTCTGGAAGCCGCATGTCATTATTACTAAGTGCTAGGCCAAGTAAAGTGTTTTTGGACTTACATTCGAGGCTTACACGTGTAAGTCAGATATTGCATGTATGTTGGTAATGTATAACCAAATGAATACTTATGTTGCATTTATCAATCTTGATTTGCATTTGTTGTTCATTTTGTTATGTGTAGTAAATTAAACTGTAATCTTGAAAGTAAAAACTGCATGTTAAAACAGTTACTTTCAATTGGAGCTTTCAACCGTCATATTTTAGAGAGAGGGCGCCATTCACAATTAACAATTTTTCTCAAACTATGACTTGAATTACTTGACCACAGCTTGAAAATCACTCATTGTGGCTGCCCTCGAGCCGTGTGTAGTTTCAGTCCGCAGTCAAATAATGCAGACACGGCCTACAATTCTGTAAGGATTTGTTTCAACAAACTTTGTACAAACCTTTTAAATGAATTACCAAAGTTTGCCGAAAATGCAGTCTTGGTTGGCAGCAGTTCAGTCCTAAAGGCATTTTCGTTGAGCAGTTGATACAGGTATTTACTATTTAAAGTTTTAATATAAACATAATAAATCTTTTCAACAGTTTATAAGTCATTTCTTTTTCTTTTGTTCTTCTGGCCAGACATAGTTTTGCCAATCGTGATTGGGTATTTCAGGGCTTATGACAATAGCAAAAGAAAGGTCCCTGGATTTTTCCTGCATCTAGTAAATCAAGAGAGGGTGCAATTCACATTTAACAGAGCAGAGTTGCGACATGGGTGTCTCGATTGTTTCAACCAAAATGGTGGATTATGCTTCAGGCACACGGACACTTCCACAATGTTTACCTGCCACAGCATGCAGACATAATAAACAGCCATTTTGGTTCAAAAGTCTGAAGTTGGCACTACTGGCTTAACTTTTATTTAAGCCTCTTAAAATTAAGTTTAACTCTGATAACAGTCATTCTGCTGCTGATCTAGGCCAGTAAGCAGACTGCCACTAACAGAGACATTCTCTCTTTCAATCAGGAAAATACAACTATCAAGGGTATGGTGACCTATTACATAAAAAGAAAGCTAATTTCGTCAATATTTCATTTTCTGGTCAGTTTTTGTGGGGTAATTCTGGCGACATTTAGGAGAAATTGTCCCCCAAGAATGAATGGCTTTACAGTAGCAACCCCATCGAAAAATCAAAAGTTGATGTCAATGGTAAAGCAAGTCACTCCAAAATGGAGCAGCCCTGGGTTCCATTCGCCCAAAATTCTAGATAAAGGGCTCTTAAACGGTTTTACAAAGAGCCCTCCCTTGTCCCAGATTGGCACACAGACACAAAAGAAAAGAGGCTACTGATGCACAATCCTGATTACAGTATGAGCAGTCACCGCCAAAACCATCGAAGACAAACCGATATAAGTAGTAATTTATGAAAGCGGATGTCCAAACAGCTTCTCGATCGGATGGCAAGGACCTAGTAATTTTTTCTATAATGTTTTACGATGTTCGCCTCCTCCAGAGAAAACCTTTATTGCTCTACTGTAGTCACGTAAGAGTGCGTTCTATAACCGGGGCAACCACCTTATAAAGTCCTTCGTTACGTGTTGACTAGCACGCACTCATTTTTCCAATGTTTGTTTGTTCCTTTAAAACAAATGTCAAACGTCCAAAAGCAAATGTCTCAGATAGTATAATGAAGAGAACTTTTTCATCAAGAACATATAGTGCGCTTTTTTAAGACTTCGCAACGTGTTGACCAATCACAGTGCGTCGTTTGGAAAGAGTAGACAGATTTAGCGCACCGTTATTGGCCGACTCGTTGCAAACTCTTGGAGGCGCATTCTTGTAAACGCCCGTATTCGGTAGCAAGTTTTATTTCTCTTTCATGATTAAATTGCAGGAGGCAGTGCATGACACACCTAAGTTTGTAGGACGATGCTAATAATCACAGGTAGGAAAAAAATCGCTGTTTCCTCGTGTTTTGAAATAAGAAGGCGTTTTGACTTGCTTTAACACCTTCGTGACGTTATTATGTCACCAACAATTATCACAGAAATGCCTTCAAAGACTTTACTAACCTTATATAATCTTCTGGCTTTATGACATGATGACGTCACCAGAGTTGAAGCAAAGTCAAACGGCCTTTGTTACTTCAAAGTAGGAAGAAGCAGCGAAATTCTCTTTTTTTAATATAAATATATCTCCGCAACTAATTTGAAAAAGCAAATTCTAAGAAAATTTCCCCAACCTCTGTAACGACAACATCCACTGACACAAAAATAAATCGTCAATGCCAAATGTTATGAGTGAACGGAACAATGGAAAAGTAATTCCTGTATATCTTGTCTTGTATGTTGGACTTGATGTTGGACTTCATGATGTTGTGAAAGTGTATTTTTTTGTATTTTCGGTAATTTTTCATGTGAATGTATTGCGATTTTAAGTGGAGTTTGTCGTCAACAAATAGGCCAAAGGCCCGCGATTTTAGACGAATAATAAGAAAATGAAATGAAACTAGTAAAAAAATGAAATGAAAAGAATCACTCACTTGATATTTTGCAAACTTGTATTAGCAAATTGGAAGCACCCCAAGACTTTAAGTAACACGCTGTTTATCAATCAATGTGGCCATCGACCATGACAGGGGTTATTTTCAGTAATGCCATGGCCATGTGTATTTTAATTAATTAGATAAGCAAGACCAGGATAGTGAAAAATATTAATTTTGAACATCGCTTTGATGTGGGCGAAGTTTAGTCGAGCTTGGAATGACGTCTCTGACATGGTAACTCGGAATCATTGGATATTATGGAGTTTTATTAATTGCTTTACAATATTCCTATCCACGAACACAATGATGTAAACCTGGGGGGGGGGGTTATTTCCTTCCAAAGGCCGCTGTGTATGCATTCCACCAAAGACATATTCCTACGTGTTTTTGTGATCCCACGGGTTGTTTACAATAAGAGGTGCCCAAGTCTGGACAGACTGCAGAAACCGTTTCTACAAATCAGCAGTTTGGGACTTGTGGCTTCTAACCTTTGGTAATAAGTCGTTCACACTTCAACTTGCATTTAGGCAGGTGGCTACATTCAGAGTTGGGCCCGGAGTTTGAGTGTTATGTTGCGGTACTTTTTGGGGGAGGAGATTATTAAGACAAATTGGGGTGGGCAACGCTTGTGAAATGGAGAAAGAAATTGCCCTATCGATCTATCAATCCTTTAATTTCCAGTGAAACACACAAGACTAACTTCCTGTGTATCACCAGGCAGTGCTCCTTCTCTCCACTTTTGAGTCGTTTTCAGTACGCAATAAGCATTGCGCAACCTTATGCTTTCCGCTGCCGAGTACTGATTATCTATATTAGAGATCAGTGCTGCCGAGCCGCAGGTGTGAAGAGCGCCCTCTATAATTCCCCATTACTGACTGCTCTATTTCTGTTACGTGTTTTGGCATCGGGTGTGGCTTCGCCCAAATTTATTCCCGGAAACTAGATTTTATCTCCACGAAAAGAAATCACGTTTAGTTTCAAAAGCAGAGAAGCTGATGGAACACAAATGGAGAACGAGGTACAAAGCCCCTGGCGAGACGAAGCTGGGATTTGGCAAAAAGTCCAAAAATGAACCAATTTTTTGTTTATCTCGCACTGGAAGTGGGGACTAAGATCGTGTCGAGTGAGTCGAGGACATGAAACGTTTCCCTTGTGGTATTGTTTTACGATTATTTGTTTATTTATTAATGTACTTTACAAAAGCCTGGGAAAATGTATGCTTTGAGACACACAAAAAAAAGGAATGGCTTTCGCTTTGAAATTAACAAATTTTTCACGTGATTGAGGAGCCCTCATTTGTTCACTATGTTTTTTTATACAGTGGAGACAGAAGCTGTGAGAGAAATGCCTCTCACTCTTTTTTCACCTTCTCGCCCATCCACTTCCCGGGCAAGAAACTCTGAGCTGATTCAGGCAACAAGCAGCTGCATATAAAGAGAGGTGCCCTACCATTCTTCGAAATTTTTTTAGGACTAGAAACCTCGCCTCGTTGTTTTTATTCCAGGAAAGCTATAGAGGAAAACATGAAATTCGCTGTCTTTAATAATGATGCGTGCATGCATAATCTGTCAGTGAACCCGCAAATGCGATTATCCTGCTCATTCAATTTTCCAATAGCGCCGAGCGGTTATCCTCACTTGATATGTTGAATTTCCTCATTGCAAACTAATTACCTGAACATCTGGTTGGACCTGGTACTTTAAGTAAATTAGGAGTGTCAAAAACCCGTATCAACATCATCGAGAGCGCTAGGCGCTTGGGTAGCCAGTTGCCAAAAAATAAGAGTAGTTCGTGCCGCGCTGCTACACTTTATTGACGCCACAACCTTTGAGACCATAACACAACCATAAATTTCACATGCAGTATGAATCTTTGTCTCCAGTTTTTGCAGAGGTACCGAAGTGTGTATAATGCATATTGGCACCAGCTGTCTGTACGTAATAAATCCTCAAGTCATGAAACGGTTCTTTGAAAATGGATCTTGATTTTAATTATTTCATCTGAGATCCAAGAGGGGGAAAGTGAATCGCGAGTTCTCGTTCAAAAGAAAGCTGAAGGCCATTCCAGTCCAGTTTTGAAGTATTAAATTTGCAGCTCTTTCAGTATACGGCATTTAGGACTTTGCCTTAATAACATCAATCTACAGACTGTTTTTAATGCTTGTTCAATTGTGCTTCGAGCCCATAAATGTAAGTTTGTAGATGCATATTTCAAAATTATGAGTAAACTGTGGGTGTAAGCATCGTTGGTTAAATCGAGTGACGTTATCAAGCACATTGGACTTGGTTTAGACAGTGAATTTCGGCTTAATGTAGGCCTATTCAAGGGCTCACAAGAAAACTCTCCATTTTATCAGGTCTTATGAAGGGGTTGAGAAACACGCACTTTTGAGTGGTAACTGCGTCTTCATCTTGAACTATACTTTTACATAAAAGCCAAGATGACGATGTAAGCGACCAATGCAACCGTGCACTTCTGGGGGGGGGGTGGACGGGGATGGGGGGGCAAAGGCTACTTTACTATAAATAGCAAATGCTATTTATAGTCACCGGTCACAACAACTGAAACCAAACCCCAGGGTATGGTCGTATCGCCAGTTCTAGTTATGAATGGCTGATTTCATGTAGCGAACCATTCACGTATGAAGATAACTCAACGAAAGCCTGACCGCACGCGCTGTGAGAGTAGCCAACGTCAAAATGCGAGTGACGATGGAATATTACAAAGTTGTTCGACTAGGATCTTGTATCGTGTGACTGTATTGCGCATGCGTATTGTTTAAAAACAGTTAGCCTGTGGGTCAAACGCCCGCCTTTCAGTGGCAAACTAAGGCGAGCATGGGGCACGCCCCCACTTGAGGTCAGTGCCCCCTATGTCCCCCTCCCCCCAGATATTAGAGAAGCTAAAGAAATCTGGTGAAAGTCCTCTTTGTTAAATCTTTTTATTATCACCAAACCCATTTAAGTTTTCCCCTCAGAAAATGAGTATCTAAGTGTCCCCCCCGCAAAGTGTACCCTAAGTACACCACTGCTGCACTTGTCACATCACGCTCGTTTTCAACCCCTGATTGATGTCGGCTGATGCTCAGATATATGATTTCATTCGTATCTGTACACTACCGTCGGGCAACTTGACTAGTGGTCCAGTTGACAAAATGCTCGCTGATCAAACCAGGCCTCAGTAGCGCTCTCCCTCCTAAAAGCCAACAATATTACCAACATTTAGTTGGGTTTGCGTATTGCACTTTAACGGATATTCTCCGTCGAGAGTAGTCTAACCGTTCTTGCACATGTGCCACGCATGTGATGTGCGCAGGGTGCAAAAGAGATCGACAGAAATTAGCCCCTATTCAGGGCCCCTATTCTTCACCAAGTTCAAAATGTCAAAACTAACTGCTCTGTGCCCTATTTACATTAATTCCTTTACGCCACAGCTTCTCTGTGAACGGTTTATTTTGTTTTGCTTGCATGAAAAAAATCAGTCTGGTTTCTATACTTCTTCCCGACAGACTTAAATTAAGCACAAAGTCCTTTATGTTCTATGGATTCACTTGGGCTCAGCGGGCGGTTATCGAACCGTACCGTTAAATGATTTCCACATGGAATCATGCCAGCTCCCAATATTAAGTCTGATATAACTGACTGCGTGTGTTGACTGGAACTTATGAGAGGCACGACATGTTGTCATAGTTACGGGAGCATGCACGCAAGCCGACCATCACTTCAGGAAATCAGAAATCAGAATTGACACCACGGTTGTACCACAGCTGAGCCCGATCAGGCGGAACGCCTGGGGGCTCAGCCTGAGGTTCTATACTCTCTGATTAGAAATATCCATTTTTAATCTCCGCCACACGAGTTCAGAAGGACATCTTCACATCACTTCTAACAACTATGACTGCCTTTGGGAACAACAACGGGGATGGATATTTCGGTTGGGACGTACATTTTATTTTCACGATACCAAAAGATAAAAATCAACAGATTACTGAGAAATTCACAAGATTTTGAGAATGTTTCTGTTTTTACGCAGTGCTTTGTAGTCAATACTGCCCAAAGGGGCCGATCCAAGGGGGAGGGGGAACTAAGAGTTTTAGGGTTGCGGCTGTAAAAATTACCCTGCAATACTCTGGTGTTCAAAATAACACCAGTGGTGTAGAATTTTATTATTTACTGGTTTTTTTTTGGGGGGGGAAACTTTTGGCGTTAAGTAACACCAGACAAAGAATCAAAAGAATTGTGCATTAGTTCTGGTGTTCAATTTTATCACCAAAGGGAGAATTCATTTATCACCAAATTGGTGTTTATTTTGGGCAAGGCTTTTGGTGTTAGGTAACACTGTTATTACCAGAAGCCACACTTGTACAGCCTAATTACCCCAAATAGTGTTAGTGGGAATTGAAGAAATTATACAAAGAGTTTGAATTGCAAATAAAACTATTGACAACAGGACATTTGAAAATAATTTAAAATCTAAACAAATTTTAGTACAAAAATCACATTTCAGAATATCCCGCGGATCGATGCTGTGCGCTGACTACAAACGCCCTGTAATCAATAGATTTTACGCAAGATAAATTACAAGATCTTCGATTTAAGTGTTGCAAATGGCGCGCTGTTTTTGTCGATTTTTCACAAAGCAGTAAACTCAAACATAAAACAAGATAGTGGAATGTAAGTTGTGGTGAATATTATACACCGTAATCAGCCAATCTTGTGAGAGTACGACAAAAAACAATGGCGTTCACTATACTTTGAACAGAACGTTTTGTTTTGCAGATATACCCAGTATAATTGCCCGTTCATAAGTTTGAAACTGACAAAGAGAGGTTCACTTTGTGTGCTGCCAACAATATAACAGTTTTCATTTTCTACAGGAAAAGTATAACAGTACTTTCTTCAGAACGCTGTTTAGAACTACTTCTATATTTGTAGGGTATATTCAAGTAGTCTGGTACGTCTGCTATAGCTTTGTATAATTAGGCACGGTATTGTGGGGATATCGCTCAGACGCGCTGGTGTATTCAGTAGTTCCCTCTTATGCTAGGCGAAGTTCGCCATGAAAAGGTAAGAGCTTGAATTAAAGTCATTATAATGTACCCATAATAATATATTGATATTCATTTGGCAAAAACATTATTCATTATGTTTTAGAAACATGAGCAGGTAAGTTAAAGCCTATCCACGGATCTATGTTTTTGTGGGTTCATTTTCTCGGTACTTTTTACTCGCAATAATCACAAGAGTTAGGCGGCTCGAAATAGAATTCCTGCTTTTTCGCTTTCCGAGCCCAACTTCAAGAGCACCAGATTCGAGGGTTAAGATTCGTCCTATAGAAAAAGGCAGAAGTTCTATCTTTCCACAACGTAAACCGGTTTGTACCGTATCCCAAAGAATGCAACACCGGGGTGTTTTAAGAGCGGTCTTAAGACAGCTCTTAAGCCAACTGGATATGTCTTATAGTTATTTCACCACTCCAGCTGTCTTAAATCAACTTGATTCACACGCAATAAACCAGTCTACGACATCAATCACCAATCAACTTGTGTACAGAGCTTCTTGATTTTCTGACCTGGGACTCAAATCCCCCAACTGTTACTACTTCACTGTGTACCAAAACTGTAGTCAACACACGTTCCGCTACAATATCAAATATTAAAATAGTGCTTGACCTTACGCGTACTGTAAATTATACAAAGAATTAGCATGAAAACCATCCAGTTGAAGAATGGAATATGGGTATGCTGTATTAACCTTGCACAGAGCAATAACAATCAACCATATGTTCTGTTTTACTTCTGGTCTAAATATACAGAGAAGGGATCAAACAATTCTTAATCTCAAAACAACTTTTGCAATGCTCTCAATTCAAACACGTTATACAACCACTCTCCACTTGACCTTCTTGAAAGACCATGTCTCGGAGAGACATACTGGGCAGAATCACCTGTTGACTTATTTGGGTGAGGAAGGCTGCTTGTATAGTGTCTGATTCACTGGAGTTTATGCCAGGGTAACGTCACTTGAAATTCTTGGGTCGAAACCTATGGAGCTGGGAATTGCCCGAGTAAACGAATAAATCAGAGAGGTTAGTAATCTTCAAAACTGTTTAAACCCTTAGTTCAAAAGAATAGACCAATACAGACAAGTTACGTGTACTTCATGTACATTTGTTAGGGGCTTGACCCTACATGTATATAGCGTTGGCTTTCATTATAGAAGTAATACATTATGAAATCACTGTGTTTTATAAAAAGAGTCCCATACAAGGATACAACTTCGCAAACTATGCAAGAAATGTATTAATGTTTTACGTTCAATGTGGGCCCTTTTAGAAAAAGGGTGGGCATGGAAATTTACGTGTGAAGTGTTTTTGGCTGAAAGTGAACGGTATCATTGAAAGATGCCGTTACAAACACAGACCAGTATTACGTACACGTATCACGTACCCTGGCGTCATCAGTTTTCGCTAGGATAACAGGAAAATTTCTCGAAAAAGGATTTCAAAAAGATCGACAGACAACTTCTCTACTGGACACTTCAAGTTTATGATCTGTTGATATCCGCAAAGTTGAAGTCTTTTCCTCCAATTTATCGCCTGCAATTTACGGCAATAGCGCGTGCGTGCGCGTTTTCGTCAAGTGGCATAGGGTACTCTTCCATCAACATCAGGGATATACGATGGCACGCAAAACAGTGATTTCTGGAAGTATTGCCCAGACTGTCTATTTTTCAATGGAGGTGTATTTATAAGTAAAGGTTCAGTGATAATTTTGAAAGGGGGAAAATGCAACTCATAATTTATTATTTTCTCTTAGGCTTATATGTAGTTGAATCAGCGAAAGGAAAGGTTACAAGGGATCACTTAAAACTTAAGTTTTGGCTGTAAACACAAGGACTTCTATCTCTCTCTCTCTTTATCAACATCTTTATCTTCTCTTTGAAGGGTGAAGGGGGTGCCAGCTAGAACAGCGTATGATACCTTCACTGAGAAATGTCCCTTGCCATATCACAATCGTGCATTTTGGATTGCAATTTGTGGTCTTTGAAAAAATTGCCACAGTGTGTTACAAGTTGAATGTTTTTTAAATCCAGTTCTCAAAACTTCAGAAGAAAAACCATTCACTGTGATCCCTCACGTTGTACAGTGTTATCTCTGTTTTATTCTTCTACTAATGACAAGTTCACCAGACTTTTGATTGAGGGCAAACAACACAAAAAAGGAGTACTCTTGGTTCTAAACCTTTATTTATTCACATATTGAATCGCGACTACAACTGAAAAAGAGAACTACATTTCTTGTATGATTTGTCCCTTTGTTTAAACAAATCCTAAATGATGATTTCCCTCCCCTAAATATCACTTTGCCTTGTTTCATACCCAAAATGAACAATTATTTCCCATGTTCTGTGATTTTTTTGTTAAATATATCACAGAATTTTGTACAACAAATTGCGATTCTTTAAGAACTTTTAAAAAAAATAATATTCAGCATTTAAGTAAATCAATATATTTTGTATCCACTGCAATTTTGCTTCTTTGTTTTATTCTTCTGACCGTTAGTGGCGGGGATAATAGAATTCTGAGTGTATCCGAACAACTGTTTCTTTAGAGGTGGCTTTGGTTCTTATCATTCATCTCAAGTGATCGGGGTTTCTGCATCGTGACGTATGGCCAGCATGCCATGAAGTTGTGAAACCACTGCAGTGAGAGGGGCTTATCCACTTTCTTCCTCTTCCCAAGATGAATTGCTATAATCAGTAGCAAGTGCTGTAACTTCAGTATGAGTACAGCCATAGCCGTAGGAAGACATCAATTCAGTGTGATTGACAAGATGTTGTTTCTCTTCCTGAGAAAACTGGGGTTCAAGACCAGACTTGGTTGTTTCCAATTTAATTTCCTGCTAATTCTATTACGCAGAGTGGAATATGGGACGGAGAAAATTCTGGAAGCTTCATTAATCGGTATTCCCTGAAGTACAACCTCACATGCTTAAACGAAAGATTCGTGGGGATGCTGACGATAGCTCACCCTTTACTGACCATGGTCTGCAGTTTTAAAAATATATTATCTGTCTTAGGAACCTTTTTAAATTCTGTTACCATTTCCGGGAGTTTCGCAAAATGGTGGGTTGCAACCGATGAAAACAAATGCAACGAACGCGCGCGTTCGTAATGATACAATTCAATCCTCTGACTAGCTGGTTGTGCACTTTACGTCGCCATGGTCGCTGGTTACATCGGTTACCACCCGCCATTTCGGGAGAGTCCCGGATGTCCGCGCCGCACACACCCTCGAGTATACAAAATATAAACCTTTGAGTGTCACTTACGACTGGAAACTTATTCTCAACATCTAAAAAGTTGGAGATAGCGGTGAGTACAGACATTAACATCAGGATCACTAATAACGAGTGATGTCGCACAGTCCTGCAGTAAACGGGAATAAAATTTGGTTAGCGAAGACGCATGACTAGCGAAAACACACGAAGCTATATAACGCTAGTTGGCCCTCATGAGGGAACACTGACTGCATGGCATGCCTACGGAATTTGTATATAGGCTAAAATGTTCCAAGGGTTTGGCTATTTAGATCATTTGTCTTTAGTTTTAGCTCGGATGGAGTCTTTTTTACAGGCATTCTTTTCCTAGGCTGTATGCCTATCATGAATAGGCTATATTATGTATGGGCAACACGCATGCGCGTATCAACACGTATCTTGTGCAGGGCATGATCAGACATCTCTTCCGACGGAGTGATCTTTTTGAAGGACAGTTCAAGTCTGAAGAACATCACTCGTTAAAAAAACACTTATCAAGTTCCACAACTTCTATAAAGTCGCCCCTGAACTTGCTGAGATTTCTCCCACACCCGTAATATTAACACAATTTTGTCACAAATCTGTTAAAGGTTGAACAACAATCAAGGCAACGCATCCCGTAATTTTATGTCGACCAATCAGAAGGCTTCTTCGACAAATTTAACACCAATATCACGTAACACCGGGTTTTCTTTTAATTTTCAATGCCTAAGGAAGTATTTAACCCCTCCGTAACACCAAATCCCATAAAAAAAAAATAGAAAAGACTGGCGTTAAAATGTAACACCACAGTTCTTGCAGTGTAGGGAGGTTGGGTAACCGGAAGCACTATTGTTATTTTACGCCTTTGTCACATTTATTGGGCCGGGTCCCGCCCTCTTTTTACTACTCCCTCCTTCTTTTTCTTCTCTTTTTATTAATTAATTAATTAATTTTTTGGTGAGGGAGGAGGGGCGTGCACCCCCACCCCCTGATACGTCCCTGAGGACCGTTTCAATCTTTTCAGCTCTATTCCCATCGGTGCGGCCATTTTTTCCTCTAGCCAACTCCACATTTCCCGTCTGACTGCCCGCAATTAAACCCATGGTGCAATTTAACATAACAGTCAACAGTGCCACTTAATGAAGCTTGTAATGCAGCAAAACGCATGTCGCATCGTCACATTTTTCTTTTCCCATGTCACATGTACAAACGTATCCCATTAATTTTTTGTCGTAATGGTACATCGATCCACACTAGACTATAGACAACCTCTTCTCAACAGAGTCGGCTATTAGGGAAGCGTTAAGGGAGATGATGAATATACCAAGTCACATTTTTGTAAGTAATAATTATGACTCAGCCATTTAGATTTTTTTTATCACGTTCCCTTAAAGCTCCCGTATGCTACAAACAGTACACAAAATTGAAGTTAGGTTCACTGTCAACATGTATAGTTAAGGCGGGGGGTGTTGAATGTACTCTGTCCTTAATCATGCTATGTAGAGAGGGACTTTTTTAATTCCACAAGAGTGCAAAGCGAATCATAGTGTGTGATGTACTTTTCATTTATCATTTAGGCCTGCCAGTACCCGGAAACTCTAATTTGCATGTCTTGCCTGCTTTGTGGTAAATCCCTTTTTGGTGGGAGTACATGAACGTGCCTGTACGTTGTTCTGAGATATGCAGACAGAAACGACACAAGTCTGCGGTGAGTTGTTGCCATTTGGTGCACGTCCAGACAGCTCTGCCCTGTATCATTTTTTGGTTGCTATGTATTCTGCATGCGCACAACCACTCTGTTTGTTTACTGACATTTTCTCTTCCGTCTGATTATCATCTGTCGTCATTAACCATATTTGCAAGAAATATCCATCACATCCGTCATTCGTTGATGGTTCAGCGCATTAGTCACGCTCAATTTATTTCACACTGGAGGGGTAACAGTCGCTACATGTAATTACTTGCACAACGACGGACTCGTAATAATTGTGGTCAGACCAATTCATTTCATTCTCCATTATCCACGTCTCATAAACCATATTCCTTGTATACAAGTGGATGGTAATTTTATATTTTAGGTCACATTCTACATTACCATTAAGTAGGCCTACCATTAAATGTTCTCCATTCTAGTCGGCTTCACCTCGTGGAATGGAACATTTGATCCATCGCCAAATGAAAAATTATTCTAATCATAACAAAATGTCTAACATTCATTGCTGCGTAATGCAATACCTGCAAAAATCCTCTTCTACACAACTCGGAAGTGTCATCCGACTTGTTGAGATTTTCCTCGAGATGACAACATATCACTTCCAGAGCTACGTACTCTTAAGTGATAAGGAGAACAAATTGGTCCCGTTCGCATTAACGTCCGTCGTTATGCGAACATAAATTTTTGTGTCGAATGCGTCTGGTCCCAGCACCGGTAGTACTGCGCAATATAGGGCTGGTTCCCGTCCCTGCATTCTTTTCCCCTTGATGGGAATGAAATAAATGAAATGGAGGCTGGAACCAATCACAAAGCTCTATTCAACGGGTTCCATGGAATAGAACGGATAATTCATTTCAAATGTGATAAAATGATCTTCAATCAGATGGTGGGGATTTATGCAGTAATTGTATAATAATTTTACCCACTGGTTTACACAGGACTTGGTTATAGTGAGTCTTGTGCGATGCCTTTGTCGGCAAGTTGTAAATTTCCAGCATAAAGTACGACAAGGCATGTCAGTATTCAGAAATTACTCTGTCTCTTAAGAGCGTCGTCTCGTCTCTCTGCTCAAGAGCAATGTTAAGGGCTAATTCTTACAGGCAATTTGACGCAATTTCTTCAAATTTCCATTGGATAGAATTTTTGGGATAGTTCCACTGGTCAGTATTTCCAGATGTGCCAAACGTACGTGCCTCAGCGAGCTACCCAATAAGGCTTTGTGATGCGACTGGACGTCTTATGAATTCTGTCACAAGTTTCTTTTAGAACTTGAGGGCGTTTTCCCATCCCAGCGGCCTGTGAGGGCGGTGAAGATGACCAAAATCACAAAAACTTACAAGTGTCAATAATTAAACGCCAGCCACTTCTTTGTATCATTCCAGCTCGTCATGCTGTCAGCAGTGCGACTTCGCTGCGCGACGCCGGCGCAGCAACCGAAGAATGCTGTCAATTGCCGACTTTAATAATACGAGCTTCTCGTCAGACAGCAATTTCTCTACAATCCACGCCTGCTGCTCTCATGTTTTTGATGGCTCAAGTGGCATTGCAATAATACTACAATAATTGGGATTCGGTGCCGCAAATATGAACGGAGGAGTTAATGACGAAGTGATAATTTGCTTGTGTGCTGTACTTTGTTTTAGGAACAATGTAATAAATGTTTCATAGCATCACATTCTGTGCACGTTGAAACTCTTCTTCCGTGTATGAAACTGTTTGAAATCTTTTTGGAGTGAAGTGAACTGAGAAGTACCCTTTTTTAACCATGCAAAACTCACCCAGCTTGTCCAGACAAGTGAATGATTTAGTCCAGGAAGACACCATTCGGTTATTGTGTTCACGTTCAAAATTTGAACCCCTAAAAAATTTGCTCGTCGAAAATTTTGAGAAACACTACTCGCTGGCTTATTGCCATACACTTACATAACAGCATTTATTTGCTAAAGGAAACGGAAATCTATGATAGTACAGGATTGAGGTTCATTGCCTCCAATTACATTGCAAAGGTGCAATTTCAAGGATATTTATTTCTGTTACAGTTTTTCTTTAATTTCTTTAATATACAGCCTATCTTGTTGCTTTAAATATGTGCCATTATGCAGTTTGCATTTAAACAAAGTTTATTCTTCCTTAAGCAAACGTTCTGGGAGGTGACGTGGGCCCAGAAATGCAAACACGGCGCCTACACACGAATGGAAAGTTTCACTATTGCTTATATGCATCCTTGATGACGAGACATAGTGGATCTTCAAAATCTCAAATGCATTGTGTCCCGGTAGCCAAAAGAGGGACTCGCCGTCCTTAGCTTTAAATGAGGAAAAATTCCAATCACAAACGGCCAGGTAACCACCGGCCACGCACTGCGCGCCGGCCGGGCATTTTTGGACGGGGTCGAGAGCTTAGTCAACACTTCGCTGGGCCAGTGCGCGCGGCAAGTGTATACACCTTATACTGGGCTGATACACTCTCGACCGCACCGTACCACTGCGGGGGCGGAGCGAGAAACGTGCGGTAAATACTCCTTTGACGGCCTCAGACACGTCCCAAGTCCCGGTTTAGCGTTGTGTCAATACCCGGTTGTGGTGGCGACGGTGTTATAGTGTTTATTTTGAGTAAAAGGGATTGTCCATCGAGACATGCGACAGGTTTACGCGCAATTTCAGTCGAGGACAAACTTGCAGGTTGATGACACTTCATACCTACACTATAAGGTTGAGTGTTCCCCTGTTGCCATTGCCTCCAGAGTTCACTGTACAGAAACGTTAAAAAGACCCAACTACGCATCAAGTTACAATTTCCAATGACCCTTCTTCTCTCTGCGTCACATGCATTGCAAGGATTTGAACATATTATAAATAAACTTAAAAAAAAATTAAAAGGTGGCAACTCTGAACAAGACTTAAAGCTTGTAAGGTAGGATTTTTTGGAAGAGCTGGACTTTGAAAAAATGTTCTGTTTCCCTGTAACGGAGACAAATTGTAGTAGGCTTTTAGCCCCCGTGTCTGTAGCAAAATTTTATTCAAAGGCTGAAGTCAACGAACAACAGTCTCAATACGGGCGATTCACAATAGTGCGCCTCCAAGGGTTTGCAACGTGTTGGCCAATCATACCGCGCGAAATCTGTTGACCCTTTCCAAACGCGCATTGGGTCGGACAGCGCTTTTTGATTGGCCAATGTGTTGCAAACTCTTGGAGGCGCACTATTGTGAATTGCGCGTATTTTTCAAGATAAACAGATGAAAAAATGTAAAAAATAGACATTTAATAAAAAAAAATGAATAACTAGAGAAAGCTGATTAATGTCGTTTTGCTGATCCTGCTGAATATTATACACGGACTATGAGGAAACCGTTAGCTAGCGTCTTCATGCAACACCCATAGAGGGCGTTATTTCCATCCGTAGCCTATTTTCGGATTTGGTCTCGGAACCGGAATCGCGGCACAATTTATCAAAAGAGGGCGCTCAGCAGGGTGATTATATAGTTAATACCAGAGTACACACTCATCGGGATGCTCGCTACCATTCGGGAGCTGGGGGGGGGAATAAATACCCACCCAGAAATAAAAGGCATCGAGTGACGTGGAAGAAAGTCTGATTTTGGTCCATCGCTAATAGCTGTGCATGTTCATTGGCCTACACCCAATCATAACATCTTCCCACTCTTCAAGAGATCAGATCGGCGCTGACGCAAACGAAAGAAGAGGGCCGCACGTGCAAGCGCAGAGACAGGCGTCAAGCTAATGATGTAACAAGCTTGATGCATTACATTAAAGAATGAGGGCAGGTCGTATACCCAGTGCCCCGTTCTGTCAGTCAAGCAAACAGGCAACAGAAAATACGTATCCAAATACACCTGAAAGAGCGAGGTCAACTAACGGAAGGGAAGGCAGTGTACCATGAAATTGAAATGACAAAACTTGATTTGCTGTAAATTAAAGAGTCCCAAAACCGTAGGTAGAGGTCAAGAAAACAGGCCTAAGGTTCAGGGAACACTCGAGATAGCGCACACCGAGAGACGCCCCATGTACTCGCTAGGAAAAGTGCAGAGGAACCGGAGCGAGACGACGCCTGGTGGATTAAAGGATCGCTGCAAAATTCCAGCAAGGAGACTTGGATTTAGTGGGCCCAACGAGCATCACTCGACGCCAGCAATCAGTGGGTCTAAATTGCTGTCCGCTAATTGTTGGGGGGGTATAACGCATGGCTGGACCCGGGGGCTAATTAGAAACATAGGTTGCATGCCGTTGTGCGGCCGATAGCGCGCATTGCACTGGCAGATATCATTGGAATTTGAAATGATTTGAAGCGCTGGGGCCAGGTTTAATTACACCCGTTCTTCCAAATGTTCTTGCCGTCATTATGAATGGTCTGTCTCAAGAAGGTATTTTAGCTTTATGTCGGAGTAAATTCAACGGACAGTACGTAGGACAACTTTGACTTGATCCTCAAGGCTAAAGTTATTCGCGCGACAGTGTCTCCAGGGGGGGGGGCTTTAGTGACACAAAGAAAATTCACTCACTATTATGGTCTTGCTGACGGTGTTAACTGTGATAATGTTGTCTTTATTGATTTTTTAAGTTTCACATTTGTGATATTTATTTCTAATCAACTTCTTTGAGCGGGTACGTTTTACATGGCATGCCGAACATGTTGCATAACGTACAGTGCAATGGCTGTGCGTGTACCTTTCAAGCTGTTTTCCTCTGTCTAAATGAACTATAAAATTGAAGTGGATTTGAAAATCATTTTGTGGATTAAGATCACGTCACACACGTCAGCATTTGGGACTTTTGGCGCGATAATGAAATAGCTTTTACTATCGGTAATTACACCGATTGCACTCACTACGTCACATGACCTACAGTGGGTATTACACATCAATAAATATGGCGTCCTCCCATAGCAAACTGTTTCATAAGATAATAGTCACCAAAAATGAAGCTACGGTAGGTTAGGTACTCAGGCTACTGATGTGCTTAGTAGTATCCAAAAATCAGCTTTTTAAAGGACACTTCACTTAAAACACACTTTGCTATGGGAGGACGCCATGTTTGTTGATGTTTGATACCCACTAAGATCTCGTGCCTTAGCGGGCGCAGTCGGTCTGTTGAGACTACCAATGTTGTCGTCAAAGATACGGCTGCGAGTCATCAGGGTGTATTATGCATTTAATGACGCAGTGACTGGGTGTCATGCTTGACACCTCCACTGTCTCCAATTAAGGAAGCTGCATTTTGAAGGCACAAAGCTGGCAGACCCTGCAGCTATTCAATGCTGTCTCCCCCCTACTTCCCCACCCCCACCATCAATCTCGCTCCCCCTCCCCCCGCTAGTCAGTTTACACGACACTTTCGCTCGCTTCGTGCAACGTACGGACGGCACTACGGTCGAGGCCGGCCTCGCGTGACTTCAAGTGTGACGTCCTGTTTTCACATGACTTGGCAGCGTCTGTCATCAAGGTTGAAAAAGAATCGCTAGTTGTAACAGACTTTGTCTTGTTGCCCTCTTCTTTATTGAGAATGACGAAAGATATAGTTGGGGCAATATGATGCCCCATTCGAAGTCCAAAAAATGCATGGTTAATTTTCACCACCTCTACGTTTTTATAGCTAGTTCAAAGTCCCATGGCTAAGCACCATGCATCAAAACTCTAAACACAATAAGCATCTAAACATGTTTAAAAACAGTTGGTAGAGAACCGGTACGGTATTCCGGAGGTCACAGTCTCAAATCCCGCTCCGGTCAATTTCTTTGTTCATCTTTAAACGTGTTTAAAACCTGAGAGCAAACAAATGTTCAGAAAGGTGTTTAATGACTTAACGCAGTTTGTGCATTGAGGGTTTGAATATTGACGCCGGGAGAGTTGGGGCTGTCACCGTAGTAGAATAACGTGAGCTGGAAACAGCCAAACAATGGCACAAACAATGGCTACATGCACTGTTTGGTTTGGCATGCACAAGGGTTTATCCACTACCAACACAGGGCGAGGGTTCCTCTCATTTTCTCTGTTTTCTCAGAATGACGCAATCAACATTCAGCATGTCCAGCATTTGCATCTCGGCATGAACAGAAAAAAAACCCTTCAAGGTTAGCTTTTTACAGTTGAGCTCTGAAGACAGGTGACACTGCGTTCGATATTTATTTGCAAAATCAGAGAAAATATGTTTTCCTTAGAGTTGCTCTTTAATGACCTAATAGATAATGTTTTTTGCACTGTGTCACTACCGCCTCACGCAGTACGCGCCGAGCGTGCGCCAACCTAGTACCTCCATATTTAGGAGATTGTTCACGAATACTCACTTGAACAAACCATCACGTGGCTAGAGGGTTGCTTGAAAAAAAATATAAGACTGTTGAACAAAATCTATAATTTTCAAAACTTGTTTGAACATCATGAATCAAAAGGGATTTATGTATGGAAATATATGCCGGTATGTTCTTGGCTGGTCTAAAACTTTTGTTTAAACCAGATCAGAAGAATGGACGCCGATAATGCCCGAGTCCAAGGCAAGGCCCCTTATTAATCAACGTCGTTACTCCTGAGCCAGTTTAAACGAACGTTTTTCTTAACGGCCAAGCTCATATTTATTCCCTCAGTGGTACGCAGTGCGAATACGCGACTGTCGCTATTAAGGTGTCGGACTTGTGTTAGGCATCTCTGGCCCTTTTCGCGAAGGCAGCATGAAATTGCCGAGGGGACACATTCGATGAATTTGGAGTCCCCCAAACAAACTGCATTCCTGCCACCCGATTCATCATTTGAGGCATCTTAGCTCGGAGGGAGGGAAAACAGCCCAGTGATTTTTCTCCCCCTCTTCCAAATCATTTCCCGGTCAGGCTTGTCTCTATTCACTTCACACTTCGTTATATCCCGCTTGGCCGCCACGTTCGCTTGCGCCGTCGAGGGACTTAATCGATGGACGCACACAACTTAAACAACAGTAACAACTTTATGAAGGTACCTGTTTGCGTCATTCCTTACGTGTGGCAAGTTTGTGTTTTAGTCCCGTGACAGTAGGTGTTGCACGGCCAGCAAATTAAACATAGACATAAAATAACCTTTAACCTGGGCGGTTACAACACTCAAAAGAGCGTTTAAGACCTGTTTCTTCCCAGAATCAATTCTTTTATGGAACAAAATATAATATAAAAGTCCACAAATACAGGCCACATTCGAGATTCAGTCTGAAAGCACGAAAATGAGAAGTAAGTGCCGAGCTCTGTTGGTGAGTTTATTTTGAGAACCATTGGGCAGTGAAACATAATATTCTTGTCGTGAAACTAAACAACTGCTCTCTATAAAACGACATTAATCGTGGACGAAATATCTGCCTCGTTTAAGAAACCTCTGGAAATGACAACTTTATATTTGTATATTCTGTGCAGATACATCGTCATTCGTATTTTGTAAATGATATTTTTTCCAAGTTTTCCTTGAGGCTTTTATTCTTCTAATCATTTGATAATTTTACGACAAGATTCTTATGTACAAGACTGATTACAAGACTATTAAATGTTATGAAAGAAAGTGAAGAATGCCTATCCGGGGGAATCCTCCCTCGAAAGTTTGTCTTGTACTGTACTTGTATTTTCCAAGCACAGAGCCTTCAGAACTTTTTGACACCAATAATGTGAAAATCAGACAAATTGTTCTCGTGTAACGTCCATTTCTCAAGGATGGATCAGCCAGCAATACATTGCATTCGATGAACTCAGTACACGCCGGCTGGCTGGCGTGGCGTGTAGCCTTGAACTTCAAACAACCGTAACAACAAAACCATAAAGTGGACTGAGTTAATATTTGACACTTCTACTGATAATAAGTGCTTTCATATAAAAAAAATTAGGCCTGGGGCAGCCGAGCTCTTTGGGGAGGACTCCGCCCCCTCGGCTGTGAGATGGCCCTAACATACCCAGCTCTTATAAGTTAAATCCTACAACGAGGCGTCTTTGAAGACGATCGCGGAAGACACTTGAAGGGGCAGTCCAACCAAATTTGATGAATCGCTGACACGAATATTTGACTTGGCTCACTCGGTTGCCGATCGAGCAATCATAAGCCCACAAACGAAGGCCCAAGAAAGGGCTGACAATATTTACCCATGCTCTCCCATAGTATCGCGTGCTCCATTCGGTCGTGGCCACCGGAAGACAGTTTTCCAATATCTTACCACAGGGAGAATGTTTAAGCAAGCAAATTTGGCGGCCAGGATGGGCAAACAGTGATGAGGCAGGCTCTAGCCGCCCCCCTTCCACTAGCGTTCATCCAGCGGAACAGTTTGGTTGGTTGGCAACGCTGAGGTGAAACAGTTTGCCGGTGAACCGTCACAGATGTGTCAATATCGCTAATTGTTCTCTTTTGATCTTTCGATACCCAACGAGATTGATGAGACGGGATGGGAAGACAGAAAAATGGCAAATATTAGCAGAAATCAGAGATCTACATGAAGGGAACTGGAGCTGCAGACATTCAACCTGGCACAATGTAAGCTTCGATACCTTTTACCCGTTCCGAATGAACACTCCAAACTCGGCAAGTGACTAGACCTAATCTATCATGCACGTATACGTCTTAAGGACGTGCTGTACATCCCGGGGAAAGCGGTATATGTGTTTGTACGGTGGGGGGGGGGCTATTTGATCCTCCCCCGACTTTTTCATGGTGAGGGGGGAAAAGTCTTAGAGTGGATTTTGAGATATGTTTGGAACTTCCCAACAACCAAACTGTATTCAATAGTCCTGAAAACGGGAGAGTATAAACGCTTTAAATACCCCGTCTTGATTTAAGGCTTTTTACACAAACCTTGGATTTCTCTCCGCGTGCGGTTTCAGGTTCCGGTTTCGCAAACGTCGTGTCACCAGTCCGATCCATTGCTACGGCGTCTCTGCGGTGACACGCACAGCAAGGGACTGTGAGGCCGGTATGTGTGAATTGCCTTCTTGTGGAGACCGACTCGAAGACGACGCCGACCCAGCGTCAGCGCCAGGAAACTGGCAGATGGTCATTACTGTTTTTTATGTCCTGAGAATATTATTGAAAGGTACTACTGCCTAGATGTGATGTAATGCATATAACTTGTGATTTGCTTTCAAATAGGTTCTGACGCACATAAATTTGGGACAATTTCTTTACTACATGGTACGTGCTGACGTTGACTGGGATTATGTAGAGATAACATTATGAGCAAAATCTGGTAAATGACCAGTTTTGACAATTTGGATACAGGCGCAGATTTCTGTACTATGGTACCTCACTTACATTAGTGAGGTTTCAGTTAAATTTGCATCTCGTTCCTGGATCCTTATTATTTTGTTGCCGTTCAAGTCCTTATATAACAAAGAAACTCGCAAGCTAAAAGTGACGCAAGCGCAAACAACTCGAGAGCAATACACATTTTCTCCAATGACTATTAAAGCGAGGCTTTCCGACAGTCCAACTTGCAACGCAGATGTGTGGGTCGTGGCACACCAGCGGTCCGTATTCACGAAATCCCGCCAGCTGCAGGTCGGCCTAATAATAGCTGGTGGTCCCGTTATGAAGGACGTGAAGAGAAGTCCTGGGTACCATGCATTCGTGGTCGTGGGAGCACATTATGTTCTGTCATCCAGACAACATGACTCCCCTCGAGGTTTCTTGCTCTGAGACATGACAAGGGATTGGAGCCCACTGTTTAACGTTTTAGAAATGAATTGCGTGGGAGCTTTCCTATGGAGCCTTGAAAGGTACCGATGGAGTTCTTTGAAGGAGTTAGGCCTAATGTTCCAAGAGTCTGCATATTATTTTCATTGAATATAAACCGAGACGCTGCACAATACGTGGCAACAATTGCAAGATATCTGGAATCAATCTTGCGCATAGGCCTTGCAAACCAGCATAACCTAAGAACCTCACCTCCTAATTTGAAGTTCTCTCTTTTGTTTCCAGAATTGTCGTGGCAATTAGTTTTCCCTCTGGGTTGAAGCACACGTTTTGGAGTAAATTCAATTTATGTGTCGCAGTAACCACGTGTGTATACACCTACGAAATTTGCAGTACACAGATTTTATGCTTGAATAAGGGAACGCTAGCGCGTTAACGCATATCAAAAAGCCATTTGTAATCGAGGTTCTTCTGTGCTCCGTTTTGCATCATGATCTGAGTTCTCTGTGGAAAAGTATCCAAACGTCGATGAAAAACTTAAAGACGCTTGATTACTAAGAAGGATTCCGTTAGGGCCATCCGCTGAAAACTCGTTTAAGCCAATTTGAAGGAGAATGCTTTTTGATTGACTCCTGTCGTCAACATGAAAAACGGTGTTACTCTCACGAAGCACACCCTGAAGAAATGTACCGCATATTGTGTTCTGTTACAATTTGGCATTGCCCGATAAATGGGCACGGCAGAACCCAACTTCTGCCTTCAAAAACGTCTCAACTCCCCTCCCCAGCCCCTTCAAAGCTCTGGAGGGTCTCAGATGTTGTAATCAACACTCTCTTTCGGTATCCCGAAGCATTGGAGCGCCAACTCGAGCCCGTCTTGTTTGGTTACTCGGTGAAATGTTCGGAAGCGAGTTCCCCGAGCTCTCGCAATTGACCGTTCTACCCGTCCACAGTCTTCCGCTCGGGGGATGGATCGGGTGCCGCTGATTTTTTTTGACGAGTCAGCCCTGTGATGAGGTGGTCTTTGGTGTCTCGGGCCCGGCCCACCAATGAGCTCTCGAGTGCTTGTTTGTGGCCTGTACGGCGCATCATCTCTCAATGTTGCATGGCATCTTTTGCGATTCATTTAGAGACGGACACGAGAAACGACGGCTGTTAGATGAATCATTTTTGGAGATTTACTCACCACTTGTGATATTATTTTGTACACATTTGCCATGCTGACAAAATTTGTGCCTAAAGTGGCAGCATTTTGCTCCTTTTCCTTGGCAAGTAAGTATAACTCTATCTTGTCAGTTTGACATGTTTGTGTTTTCGTTGTAAAATGAAATCAAGTGCAACAACAGCCCCAGTAGGAGTGATCATACCGAGTTCACCAAGTGATAATAATAATTTGGGACTTACAGTGACATCAGTGACATCATCATCAGCGACAAGCTGATGCCCAAAATAAGCCCTAAGCTGGACCAAGAGGGTGTAATTTTTCCAGGAACGGAGGCTCTTGTGGTGGGAACTACACTTCGCTGGTTCACAAACGACTCATACGAAATGCAAGCGTTACGGTCGCGTCATTACCAGCAAAATGAACACTCCCGACCAACATGGCTTCTTTTAACTGGGATACTTCTGCTCAGTGCGGGTAGACGGACCAAAATCAGTGTTACGTGACAGATTCCTGTCCTGTGGTGAACTATTATTATTATTTTGATTTCGTCAAACAAGGCACTCTTAGAATGCGCACAACTTTCCAGACTAATGTCAAGAGGACTTGTTACCTAGCGACTGGCCAGAATTTCACATTGGCTGTCGCTGTCAAATTGTCTGTCGACAAGGAACAGTCGTGTGCAGTCTTGCTAAATTGAGACAGAGCGCGATTGGTGCTATTTTTGGAGGTCGATCAGCGATGCAAGGTTCACAATTTAAACTGACACAAAAACCCAGCAAATGGGCAGATACATCTCCACATGAAACCGCGTCCCCTGGCGTGCTCTCGAGGTAACGGCTGTTATTTGGGCAACCTCTTCTGCTGACGCCACTGTCCCATTTGAAGAATCTTCTCCTGATACGGATGGGCTGGCCTCAAGCCGCAGTTAAAAAAGACAGACGCAGTTAAAAAAAAAAGCCTGCTTGTCTTTTGGATCCGAGACACGAAAACGCTCTTATCTTCTGAGTAAACACACTCAGACTTATTTTTGCCTCGTTCATGCGTGCAAGAGGACAGTCGAATTGCACTTTCTATTTCGAGGAAACTCCACGGTTGATGAAGCCATAAGCATGTGTTATAATAAGCCTCGAGATTTCTGGTTTCAAGCAGGGCACCGATATTGCATACTCCCCCCCGACGCCACATATTAAATTCAAAATATAAATTGCACATCTATTTCAAGAGGTTTAATACTTAAATGCAGATACATTTGGCAGTCTGGAATTATTGCATGGAGGAAGAGACTGACATTAGTGAAACCACAGGACAAGAAATTTCATTCAGATTTCACAGTCTCTTGAAGAGCATCCACTCCAAACACAAGTAAAAATTCTATTTGTTTGCCTAACGGTGATCAACGTTTTTAAAAGGTTATTTTCATTTTTTTCTGCAAAAAGGGTAAAGACACTTTTTGTAAAAACCAAATCCATTTACAAGTTTCCCCTTATATCAAAATGTTCAAGTATGCAAAATTGCCCTCATTAAAAGCCAAACAGTGGTTTTTCAATTCAAAAATAGAGAGAAGAGTTTGGTTTGGATTTAAAATTTGTGTCTAACTTATCGGTCAGTCTTTATTTGTTGAAAACTGTTTCGCCACATGAACACGCAAAGTGTGTGCTTACACTCACACCCTCCTTGCGGCCAAATATAACTGAGCGATGATGTCCACTCGAGTCCTAACTCATATCTGACGGAGTCCATTGTCGAAAAAAAATCTGCTTCGTGCGCAAGTACAGCAGCCTCATCGCAAAGAGAGGGCAATATTCGAACGCCATTGTCAACTGTTTATAAAGAATGTTGCGACATGAGTGTCTTAATTGTTGGAACCAAAATGGTGGATTATACGTCAGTGCACATGGGCAACTAGCGCACAAAAGCTGCATGCTGTGCTATACACATGATGAATGAACAGCCCTTTGGTTCCAAAGTCTGAAGATGGCGCTACAAGTAGCTTTCGCCATTGGCAGAACTGCATATGCAATGATGCCACGACCTCAGATTGGAAGCCCGTTTTGGTTCCGAATTCCGCTCGCACCGATCAATGGTCCAGCTTTGGTCTTTATGTAGTTTGTCACGTCGCCTCCAAGCACTTTAATATAAAACCATTTTCTTCCGAAGGTTATACAACCACCTCACGTTCAACAACCCTCCACAACACTACCTTAAGCAGCATTGCATCACGCTCCTGAACGTGGTCAGTGTCTTCGCTGAATGGCAAGGAAGTAAGGCCAAAGGTATTTTTTAAGTATTGCGTCCTTGTCGGAGAATTGAAAATGTACTTGAGATCTCGTGGGTTGTGATTGCACGCAGACAACTAGTCGAAAGAGGAGTTATTTTAACCCATTTTCTGCCTCAATTTTTGAGCACCAAGGCGGCAAGGCCACGCCTGGAAGGAGGTCGCCACCGTGGCTTTGACGAAGATGAGCACGCGAGGCTGATAAGAATTATACCATGTTCACGAGCCTGTAAACCGATGTTATCTTCTAGCTCTGCAAATCAATTCCGGTGAAGGACATAAGATGATTCTGATGAGTGGTATAGCTGTAAAAGGGTCATTGATATCCCGGTCTCATTAAGCGGAAAGTGTGTCACTACATGCCAAAAATTATTTTGCCATCCCAACGAGAACCACTCCGCAATCAGCGTTGCGTTGAGATGTTAATAGTTTCCCAGATGGCAAACTTGCTCGTGTTTGGGGAATTCACATAGAAAGCATTTGTAGACGATGTGTAATATTATCCCTTGCATCATCTCCACAGTGGCAAATCCAGCATTTAATGGAAGAAGAGGTAGGGTGCCAAAAAGTGAAGAGAAACCTGAACGGATGTGCGGGGTTTATTTGCTTAACTGGGTACAAAGTTCTTAAAGTGACAATAATAAGTTGACAGCCTAGCAGAACAAGGGGGAGGAGACAAGGCGTGCTTCTTAAAAGAAAAAACATTAACAATAGGTAGTCGCGTCAGATGAGCCTCTCTGGGTCCGTAAATGATATCAGATGCATTGATTGTCGGTCACGCTTGGCTCAGTGCTGGTGTGGACTTTGGTCCGTGGATGCAGTGTCGCCCGTCTCACTGGAATCTCAATTTCAACCTTCCCCTTGGCCTTAAGTGCAGTTAAACGAGCCTCGCGCCCAGGATAAATTGACAGCTTATTTATTAGAAAAATCACGCAAAATCTTGTATTTGTAAGAAAAGAAAGGTGCTCAGTATTTTGCATGGTTTTTCGGGGGGGGGGGTGTTATTGCATTTTTCTTTCCTTAGCACAAAGGCCTATTATTTGTCTGATTTTCAAAACGGTGTATGACATTACTGTTCCGGCTTAGAACGAACATGTTACACTTAATCTATGTGATTAATCCTCGTCCTTCCCAAAAATACTTGTATCGATTACCCCAATTCTATTCATACTCATTCTCTGTCTGCGTTTTCCCAAAGCCAAAATCTGTATAATCCTGGGTTTTACCAAGCCTTAATATTTCAAGGAAAAACACATGGATTTTATAGGAAAAAGTAACGAAAGGACTGAGGTCCACAGTACTCTCTATGCTGTATTATGTCTTATCATTGCACCATCGATACTTAATGCATTTAGCTGCCGTGATATCTCCTCATAACTGAATATATTGCAATCGACTTTTTTCACGTAGACCTTCGTGTAGCATAAACTGTAGTGCACTGTTTTCTTACTAGCTAATTGCATTTGAGGGATTTGTACCATCTTTTTTTATTGTTAGTTTTTAATTTCAGCTTTGTTGGTGGAAGATAAATGAATCGTATAAATGAATCAACTGAATTATTCTCATTTCCTTGAAAATGAATGGTATTTATCGCGTTGGCGTTTTGAGGTGTCTATCTTGCCTTTAGAATGCCGTGTACATGTAACAAAAACACCCTGCCCACGTAATATCCTGGTAGCCACTTCACAATTGAGCACTGTGAATTACAGACATTTTAATGTGTTTTGTCGCCATAAGCCGTAATGTGTAATACATGGCACACATAAGATCCCGTCCCAGTTCCATTCACGGATAAAAAGGACACCAGATGTGTTTGCCAGTCAGTGCGTAAGGCGGCCGTGAGTGGGAGGAACGGGGGCGCTCTTCCCACTGTTTGAGCGTGAGAGGCTCCGTGCCAAGCACATGAAACCAAAACCTTGCAAACCATCTCTTGAGAAGATTCACTCGAATTATCGCACTCTTTGCAAGGGGATGGGAAATGGGGAAAATTGATTGAAATACTGGGGGAAATCACCGTAATAATTCCAGTTTCACTGCTGCGCGATGACACAAGTCACTGATAGATAGATCTTAGCCGCTCTGCGAGCATGGTAGTCCACAGGGATGTCTTAATGAGATGGAACTAGGTCCGCTGATTACCCACAAGACCTAATTCCCTCTGTTCATTCTGTGAGAGCAATTAATGGCCCGTGACCACTGCAGGTCTCTGTAGGTCTTGTACCGTGTCCAGCAATTTGTTACACCAAACGGGCCATCACGCTTGGTCATCTCAGCCCGTTTCCTGTCGGGCGTGTTGGTGTCCTAGACTCCGCGGAAATTGGTTTCCCGAAGGCGCGGATGGCACCGGCATCTTCCGCGGACGCATGCGCCGCAACAGTAATGGCGGAGTCTAGTTAGGTGCTGTTTTGCCAGGAGTCTTAATGGATCAGCTCAGTGTAATGGAGGGTGTAAATTCGCATCCCTGGGCGGCTACCGCCGCGGAGGCATTTTCCCCTTTGATCGTTCCGAAATCTTCTATTGCACTGTATACGTGTTTGGGATGCCGAAAAAGCGTGTATTTTTTCGCTGATGTAACTATGAGCAATGCTCCGCAGTTGTCGGCTTTAGCCTGAACTCTGTTTTCCTTTCTGAAATTCAGGGCCACTAAATTGCCAAATGTAACTTCAGTGTACGATATTGTCATACACCTGCAATAATGCGACCATTAATTGAGAACCGTGTTCTCATTAAAAAGCAGTCTTCGTCATCGCCTAAGTTTGCTGATAAAAGTGTTAAGCTGCATTTTACCCAGCTTTTTTTTTTCCATTTTCATTGTCACACCTTGCGCAGCACAAGGTCGATTTTTACACATATTAGACACATGAGTCAAACATGCAATTGTAAAAAGGGTTAAGTGGAAAGGTAGAAAATTGGCTGTAAATTGCTTTTATCTGATTTAAAAGCAAGGTGAGCGTTTCTTTATCCCCTACAGAAGACATGCTACCTCGCCCACAAGACGCTTTTAATGTCATGTCCCAATGTAAAATGGCTTTGGATAGGGCCTACATGATTATCTGAGCATAGTAATTTTTCATGACTTTCAACCACAGGTACAAATGAGATTTACAGATGAATTGGTGCGATTATTCATTAAAATGGAAAGGAAAATTGAAGAGGAATAAATTTTAACCAGACGTAATGAACTTCGGGCGTCAGTTGTTCTGCTTTTACACTCTAAGCGTGCCTTGTTGGTGATGATGCGCATTTCCCCCTTTGGCCATTTTTGTAAGGCAGCTAATCAAAATTGGACTAATCACAACCCTCTTCAATCCCTTTTTACCAATCCAATCCACAGATCGGAGCCACTTGTTGCGTGGTTAGTATTCTACGAAAACTGGCAGCTCTTGACTGCGCCGTCCAGGAAAAAGCGACTGTCGTTATATTAGTGAGAGAGACAGTGCTGACCCTTTCACGCTGGAGTGAATTGGGTAATTGGCTACCGAGGCGCCTCGCTAAATGGTGATTTGTAATCGACCAAATTCACAGAAATAAGGGACTTAACAAAATATTCAGGAGGGAGAAAAAAAAAGAATACCATTTAAATCTATTGGAGCTCTTCTGACATTCACACATCCGGGAACATCCTCTCCGTCCCTTGAAATCTCTAACGTGAATGACAGATTTCGTTGACTGAAACTCCTGTATTATTGTCATCATCTTGCACTAACGTCAGTGGATCAACAATACTTTGTTTTGCACCTGGCTTTGCCGGCCGGATAAGTCCCTTTTTTGAAACTTGTAGCGGTTGGTGGCAGGGGTCACTGTACTTTATCCGTTTCTAGGGTTAGAAATCGCTCAAGTGCCAACTCAAGTAAAGAATGACTCAGAAATCTATTTTGATAACTTGGTCTTCTTAGGAAATTGAATAACAGAAGTTAAGTTTGGATACACAAATGTGACAGTAAAATTTATGGCGTGCAAAGTTAACATTTATTCCCGGAATAGAGATATCTCTATTTCTATTGCGGAAGAGATATCTGTATTACGTTCCTGCTTCTGAGGTCAGCAGGTCGTCCTCAACGTTCTCTTTAAAAAGTCTGTTATCTTGAGGCTCAGTGAAACTTTGTGCGTTACGATACAATGACCTTTCCGTTAACACAGTGTGCGTGACCTCAAACATAATAGAGATATCTCTATTAATCAAAACCGGACGTACACTTATTAGGAATAGAAATATTTCTATTAGGAATAGAGATATCTCTATTCATAATAGAGATATCGGATTAAATGGTAAGCTTGCACGCCGTACAAATGCTGCACGTGGAAATATGTCACTCCTTCTCCATTTATCTCTTGTTTTGAGTCGTAGAGTTGGAAAGGTTTGGAAACGTTACCTTAAAAACATTCCATCTATTATTGAATCCTCCCACTGCACAGCTAAATGCCATACTCATCCTAGTAGCACATTGTTGCCATTGATGGTTTCATAAACAGCCACACACGCTGGGTGCATTTGCGTGGTTACTCCTGTTAACACGAGTAGGATGCGTGCGCATTACACTCGGGTACAGGAGTATACTCCCCCTCTAAACGAGAGTTTCGCCGACCCTCGGGTCGTACTCCAGCCGTTCGAGCGCTCAGGAGTATACTCGTGTTAAAGGGAGTACCTCGCTCGAACGCACCTTATGAGTGCTCTCCTCCTCCAACATCGCCAAGCTCCACCCTCCCCCCACATTATGGAACCCATCGGTTGGCATGATCAGGCTTACTGGCTACGTTGTCTCAGAGACAGTTTCCGACTTTACACAATCCATCATGGGCGTCGATCGTTCTTAAAAGCGGGGGAGGGGTAGGGTCGGTGAGGGCTGGCACCCGAGGCCTTTTGTGGTTAAATCAAGCCAACGCTCTAAGGGAAGAACCTGCTTCCGTCCCCTGGGGAATAATCGTCACTCGAAGTATTACTGCAGCCAATCCTATGTTAAAACTGTTGGAAGGTTTAACATCTATATCTTCCATGATATCAACCAATTGAGTGATCAGTCAATCTGAAAAAATAGATAAATTTATTATGTTGATCAAGTAATTCTACAATCTATCATATGCAACACCCACACTCCCGTCAAATCAAATCAAAACTACAGAAATTTTAATTTATTTTTGGAGCTGGAAAAAAGACTCTCTCCCCTCGTCCCTCGGGAAGCGCGGAATGTCTTTGCTTCGCTGTAATTGGTCAAAAAGTCAGCGCGTTGACGCCCCAGGTGTTTCCATTGTTCTTCCGCACACAGGACGACGACGGCTTAGCTCCGTGCGCACGTACGTACATGTACGTGTCATGTATGGTAGTGACGCACAGCGCATAAACTTCATTGAAACATGGCGGCTCACTATGAGTTTCATTGCATGGACGTCAGGTACAGACGAAGAGACGGAGAGAATTGAAAATTAAACCATGCACTTGTCAATTCAAGGTGAGTTGCTTTTATCCTACCAAGCAACGATAAGTTGAAAGGTCTTGCTTATAGGATTTTCAGCTAATGCTTAAGGCTACAGCGCGTAAAATGCTTTGAGTTTCATTATGATTATGAAGCCTAACCCAAATACTTTAGATGACTCATCATGCCTTTCATTTTTTGTGTTAAGAACCTGCCTGCTTTGTATTGCGTTGCAGTGTCTTAGAAACTGAATTTCTGTATGTATTAATTACCACATGAGAATCGAACGTTTTGATCGTGGAGCCAGTTTATAGCATTCACGAGAACGGTGTTACGTACGAAGTTGCTCGACATTGGGCCGTTAACTTGGGCAGCCATATTTAGAAAACAACAAACCATAGCCTAGGCCGTGCAAAAGGTAGTTATAATGAGACTTATGTCCCTGTGCAAAGCATTTCGGCCAATGAAAGTGGGGTTAAGCTGAGTTTTCCAGAGTGCTGGTCTTTTTCAAAGACGCGTTCCGCCATTTCTCATACAATTTATTCAGCATGCCAGCACTTTCGTGCAAGGAGGTTGCGTCAGTACTTAATGTTTCAGTAAACCAAAGAAACTGTTTTAACAGTTTGGGTACGTTCACGTTCGCGCTTTCAAACTACAGCATAAATACGAAATTGATTTAGTAGTTTCAAATTAGCACATACTTTTTCTGGAGACTGCTGTCGTGTTCTGCCGCTTTTATCTCGACGGCATGTTTGTCTTTTGTCAGCACTTGCGGTAGTAATTTACACGTGTACAGTTTCAATTGATTGTCACGATAATGGAGTTCAGTACATGGAGAATACCTCTTAAACGGCTGCATTGATTTCAACTCTGTCAGTGGTACACCGCGTACGGCCCTCCCCAGTGTACAACCGTCACAGTTTATGATGTACATATTATGAGTGAATCTATTCGAGGGACCAGTTGAAGTCATAGGTGCAGTAACCTATTCCTCTCCATTGAATTAAATTAAAAGGATATTCATTTCCTTAGGAGTAATCATGTCCATGTCATGGAGCAGCGTACAAATCCCTTCCGGGCAGGGCAAAGTAGACCGTCCGGGTAGAGTCGTCTGCAGCAGTCATTTTTATTAGATCGACTTTCCCTTTCTATGGTTTTGGACCTGTGGCCCAGACATCATCATGTTCCACGCGCTTGCGGGCAGACGTCGTGCTCAACCTCCCCATCCGGCCCGAGGAGAGAATCATGGTTAGGTAGATTTACAACGAAATCGAGAACAACTGCCAGCTAAAAAATGGCATTTCACAAACAGGCGAGAGAGCAAGGCGAGAGTTGATTGCTTTAGCGAAAAGTATTGTCTCATTTATTTTAATTTGGAATTCCAGACGTTGGAATATCAAATTAAGATACTGGAGTACATTTTCATCAAGACCTATTCGTTACAATATAAGAGCGTTCACGTCATCCTATTCCGTGCAGGAACGCAATGCAGTTGATTAATACTTGATCATCATCTTAATTTTAAAACAGGGACATTTTGTTTGTCCTCATTGTGTATCTTATATTGCAGTGGCTTGAAAGCGAATTATTAAAAAAACACCGTCTGCAAGTTGTACCTCAGATGAATGAAGTGCTGCAACACTGTACAGCGGTATATAAGAGGATGTCGCATTCTTTATCAGTTGTAAAACAGGTTTTGTCGGTCTCTCTCCAGTTTGCCCATTAACTGCGCCCGGCGGCGTAATATTGAACCGAGTGTATTTTTACAGATTAGGTCGCGTGATTTGGGGTTTATTGTTTCCATTGAATTGATTGAAGGGTTTTGTGTTTTCCTGACAAGTAATCAATATTCACCCAATTCAGAACCATCTTTCATTTTTTTTCACTTTATTGATTGTGTTTACTCAAACTGTGCAGTGGAACAAAATTAGATGTCGGAAAGGCCTGCCCATTTCGAATTGTCCGGCAGCTCAACTCAAGAAACTCATGGACATTCAGACTGTATGCATACTACCAGACGGCACGCATTCTGGTGGCATCTGTCCGACTTTCAATCACAAAAACATAGCTCTAGGTCTAGCGGCCTAAAGAACTGGGCTGAATAATTATTTTAAGTGATCTTACATGCCCCAACACCTAGTTGTGGTTTTCCTGACTTTTTTTTTACTCAAATGGAGGAAAGTCGGTTTCCTGAAAGTTTCCATGAAAAAATGTGTAGTTACAAAGACTTTTCCCTATACACGCTATAACGTACTCTAAATAATTCAGTTGATTCGCAGAGATTATTAATAACATAAATTTCCCTTTCCACTTTAAAGAGCAGCAGTTTTATATATTGGGTTCTGGAAGGTATCTTTTAAAGTGTCCATCGGTATGCTATTACTTGTACTTGGTAACACATTTTGTGAACCTTTGCATAATTATAATGTTAAACAAGGCACACGTATGTTCACCCCTTCCGTTTAGTTTGTGCGCATGTGCTAAAATTTGGCAAAGTTGTGGTCACGTTCTGTTGCTTGTTACAAAGGAACGGTGTCCCGCGTCGCCTTGCTCGAAATCCACAATAAAGTGATCGAGTGCGCATGCGCTAACTCTCAACTACGTGGTGCACGAAGGCATGAGAGTGAACATTTCGTGGGCAAGCCCCTGTGTTGAGCTATATCTGCACAGATTTGCCCAAATTCGGGATATTTTCTTTCGTAAATTTGGCCTCTCGGGTGATGCCTTGTTCTCTCCGTCTATGGCCATCTCCAGTGAGTAAGGTTTATCACAAACATTTTCAATAAGGAAATTTTTGGTTCACATTTGAACAGAAAGCCCCTAAGATGAACAACGTTTTCCCGTAATTAGATCTATAGTAAAGATTGCGGTAACACCATGTATTTATCTCTTCTTTGAGTATGTGTGGTTCTGAGAAGAACCGGGGAATAACTGGACGTTTCGAACAGTGTACTCTGTCCGTCTTCAGGAGACTGTTCGAAACGTAGAGTTATTCGAATTCCTCGGTTC
>NW_019091385.1:1186312-1221945 GCF_001949145.1 Acanthaster planci | reverse complement strand
GTTTCTTTCACCATGAAAACCTTTAAGTCTTATATGTTTCCCGTAATGTCAAATTACAACAACAGCGCCCTCATTTGATACAGGAAAAACTTTGGAATTTTTTTCAGTGTTAAAACCCTGCACTTTCCATTAAGAATAAACCAAGTAATCCTTACAAATAAGAGGTGCGGAGAATGCACAATACGTTCCGAAGTGAAAAAAATCACAGTCACTTTGCATGAATCAACTGACAGTTTTCAATCTTTCCTGACGAATGAGTACATTTGTTTTGATTGATTCTGGGGAAGGCAGTAAGTGATTCAAGATGTGCGTCATTTCTTTTTAATTCAATTTATTTTGTGGGAAAATTCTTCTCTCTTGAGCACAATCCCAAGCGATAACAAAACCTTTAAAGGAAACCAATTTACTTATAAGACAGCCATGTGCAGAAAATGGCTTAAATGCTGAAGTAACTTCCAGGAATGACATAATGATTTGCCTAGAGATTAAATCTGAATTTGCATAAAATATAAAAGGCACCAAAATGCATTTAAAATGGCAAAATGAAAATTAAAAATCGGGTTAAATGGCTTTAAAACGTGCATTTACAAGAACTGCATTTAGAAAAATTAGATCGAACGTGCCCGTTTAAGAATTGAAATGTGTTCTTTTCCAGAGCACAATGCATAAAAGTCTAAACCCAGCCACGTTTAAATTATCAGTATGGATGAAACATCCGGAAGGCATGGATGCAGTTATTCCTGTCACAAAGTGGACGTTTAATTAGGGAGGCACAATTGAACGCGGGATGAATTTCGTTCGATTTCTCAGAACTGAGAAGTCCTCCGCCATAAGCGAAGGAATTAGCCGTCTGCTTGATCAGGTGTTAGTTGGACAGCGACTCAGTCCAGAGGAGTGTGTCGTGGTCTGTGTAATGTGTTAGTTCTTGGAAGTACAGGTCCGCTGTTCGGCGTTTCCGCATCTTGAGACTGCAGGGCCAAAAACCTGTATGATTTACGCTGGTAGCACCTGCCGAAGGCTAAAAGGCTATTCAGGGGGGTCCCTATCTTTCTGAGAACTGAATACCTCAAAGTGGGTTCACAAGTTGATATCAGTGACCTTTGTTGCTTGCTTCGAACTAAACGTCTGTCATTCGTAGAATTAATGTTTCAACTGATAGAAAATCACATTTTGACTGATATAACAGTACAATATAATCATCAGTTTGATTCAAATCTCTATACGGCAATTACACGTATATCACACTGTTGTATGGGCAGAGAGCAACATCCCGCACCACTAGCATGTCACAGATTATGCCAGAAACCACCCATATGTTAATTGTAAACGGCGTCGAACTCCTATAGCCGAGAGTGTAGTTCGGGGATTTTGCCTTAATGCAATAATCCAATCATCGGGGTTTTCACAAACCGAATTTGGGTGCAAGTGGACCTACTTTAAATCGACCAGGTGCCGTAACCATGTGCATCACAGGATGATTGGCCGAACTGAAATCCTATAAAGCAACCTTTATTACTGGCAGAATCTGTATGACGACGATTCCTCGGCAGAGATTTCATGTGTTGTGTCGTACTGCGATTTCCGAAGATTTCTTTGAAGGACAATGTGAATTTGTCGGGCTTACCTTTGACCTGGGCCTTTGCCTTAACACTAACTTAATGTTTTGTGCCCGTTTTACAACAAATGCATTATTTGCTCTCTTCGGAATAAGGTTGGCACAGTCGGACACCGAGAGACCTTCTTTATGAACTAGAATCCCGTCAAAGCCTTTACAATTAGCGGTCAGGATCAAACAGATTTATTAAATCCGAAGGACAAGTCATTTAATTAGAAATTCGCTCAAACATCGGAAGAGCACGTCCTGACCCCAGTGACATTATACATCTTAGTCCGATGGATGTTAGCGACGTGCCATCGCGTCAACGGTTCCAGGTGGGATAAAAGTGCATTGGCGCTGAAGGCATTTGCGAACATATATTCCGCTGCGGTTTAAAAGGCATGTTTTCCATAGTTTCCTGCGTACCTTGCACTTCATCTTGGAAGATCCTGCTTTCCCTCAGAGTTGATTTCCTGTCTTGACTGTCTTCTTTGAGTCGATTGTGTACATAAATACCTTTTTGAGGTTACACAATTAAATTCGACATGTTCCAAAAATGACTGTACTCAATACAAAGTCTTGTAAGGGAATTTCTGTTTCTTGTTTTGATGGAAAACCCTAACCAAATCGGAAAATGACACTACTTAATACATAATTGGAAAATTTGTGATGCCACTTAATTTTTATATAATGTACCCATCAGATAGATGGGTTCAGCCACGGTTAAGTCTTGTCTCATTCCTGTATATCTAATGTTTGTATAGTCCTTGTCGTTGTCAGTCCCAGGTCAGGGTACAGAAGCTTTTAGCTTCACCCTTCTTACCTAGATGTTCCCCTCTGTTTTTGTGTTCAAGTGTTAAAATTATTTTTCCTGAGTAATAATTCAATTGTTTAAATGCGTTTTGAATCAAAGTACGTGCATTCTTGTCTTTAAGTATAGCAATGTACTACTTATGTGTCTTTTAGGGCAATGTTGAAATAAATGTTGAATAGGCCTAACCCCCCCCAAAAAAAAGAAAAAGAAAAGAAACACGGCATAATTGTATATAAATGTTTTTGTCGTCAACTGAAGAAAAGATCTGAGACGTTCAGGGTGACGTTTCTGCAATTTGGACTTAAAGAAATCTTAATGACAGATTTTACTCTTACACTGACGTATAAAGAGCCTTACAGTCAAAGGTCACGCAGCGAGCTTCCGGAACCCTCGCGCTGTCCTCCTGTAGGGATTTTAAATTGGGCCGTCTTATCACGTTCGATAATTTTTAGAATAATGATTCCTACCTGAAACCGTCCGAAGAAACACTATTGTCAGCATTGTACCTTTATTTTCCTTAAGTAATATTTTGGAAAAGTCAGCTGGGGATTGGTAAAAAATGAAATTCATGGATGACCTTTCGCTTCCGTCAACATCGTTCCTAGGGCTCCTTGGTCATGCCCGTTTATTTTCACTTCATGAGCTTACGTGAAAAGGAGACTGTAAAACGTTGTAAAGATTCACCTACCTGCAGCCAGTGGGTTCTACATTCAGTCTAGTTGCTGTGACACCGTTGTTGTCAGCAACGGTTTGATTAAACTTTAGAATCGTTAGTAAACGCAGATTATTCCTTTAACTTAGTGTAATTCCTAATAAATTGTAAAATGTTTGAAATATTTTTATCTGTTTTCATTTTAGCTTTCACCGAAAGACGACTATGAAATGTTATAACTACATACGAGACCAACAAATTGTCTTCGTCTATTTCAGATTTTCGGAAGTGAGAGGACAGATTTTGGCAGGATAATTCTCTTTCAGGTCAGGTAATGTTTCAGTTTCCACAAATTAATGTTAGCAAAAATTTTACAAAGGCCTTTTTCTGAGGTGATTTTGTTTAGAAGTAAACTAACAAAAAAAGAATTACAAATTCTAAAATTGGTCCACTTTATTTTTCCTATTTCCTAAAGGGTTCCAGATGCGCACCACCAGGCCCTATTCATAACACTGCATGCTCAGTATTTGTCCGAGACCTTGCAAAAGGATTCACAAGCTTACTTGGGTGGGACTAGAACCCATGACCTCTTGCTATAAGGGCAAAACTCAGATTTGAAATGAACATCTCCCCAACACAATGTATATCTCGGAATGAAAGTGCTGTAATTCAGTAATTTGGGGATCGGTGAATACTACACATTCTTTAAGACTATTCGTGTCAAAGAAGGGTCGACACATGTGACTGTGTCCCTGTTTTCAGCCCATTATAAACCGGCACTTCACAAATGACAGATTATTCTATGCCCTCCTTCTTACAGGATCTAAAGATTTAGCGGATTGCTCGGTTACGGCTTAGATGCAAGTGCAAGTAATTACAGCCGTGATGCTCTAGACTCCGCTGTTGATTAAGGATGCAAGACAAACAGTTGAGAAGTACCCATGGAAATTGGATTGCTCAAGGATTGGGGTAAGTGGTTTCTTTTCCCTATCTATTTTGGGTACACAATGACCGTCTTGACAGTCTAAAACAGAATAGGTGGTGTTATGTCACAGGTTATTGCCCTACAATAAATGGCAGTGCCTCAGTGTCTAAAAATTACGCGATCGTGTACAGTGTTTACGTTGTTGATAATTCCCGCCATAGTAGAAAATGAAATATGTTGTGGAGTTGTATAGACCTGCACGCATTTTGTACAATTTTTGCAGCGCTTGTAATACATTAGGCTACCAGGATTTGTCCCCGGCTTGTAGAGGTTATGCGTTGATGGTGCTTCATGGTGCCTCAGAGGCTGGCTTTGTTATTTGAATTTACGACAAACGCACCGAAGGTTTACTCGACCCTATCCCAGTAATGCAAAACTCTTGCCCTCTGAGAACGCGTTCCCGCATATTCCTTTTGTGATTATATCCTTTCCTATTGTTTCGAATCCGTGAACATTTATGTTGAATTATTCTCGCCCGTTTGGCTCTTAGTTGCCGTAAAAACTTAATGCCCAGGCACGCTCAATCCACAGAGTACGCTCAGTTTAATAATTGCGTTATGACGCGACGATTATTAGAACTTGCACCTTTCGGAAAAATTTTCCTCATTGTGGCCGGAATTCTTCATCCAATCTGGCCGTGTGAACCAAATTTTATTATGCATATTGCGGACGGCTGTATGATTTTGGACATTTGAGCGGCGCAGACGGTCTGCCCCGGATATTCTCCTCAATGTGGTGACGCACTTTGATCGATATCGGACACCGGGATCATGCTCCGCACTTCAGAGGCCATAGATTCGGTTGTCGCAGAAAGACAATAAGCATTTTTCCCCTGTCGACGTCATTAAGCAGTGCTTATAACTATGGCACTGTGGGGATAAGTCCAGGAGTATATATCCGACTTATTGCTGAGCTTATTTTGTTTTTGGGATGCCGTCATTTGTTCTAGGCGAACTAGTCAATGCAAGATCTCAAAACGTGCCCTTTGGTAATGATAGAACCCCCCACTGAAATACAATCCTGTCATATTGGAACAACCAACAAATCTTCCTGAAATTGGATACATTGCAAATCGTGCAATGAATAAAATTCTAGGTTCGTTTAAATGTTAACAGAATCTGCCTTGGCGAATAATGGTAAACAGCTTTTGAGTTACACATTATATCAATACTCTGCTTTAGACTGAATTTCAAGATAGATCCGTCTTAATGTCGCCATTCTGTACATACTGAGAAATTCGTGGCTTCATCCAGTCGTCTTGGCATGGGTAAAAGCATTCTAGACTCGTGGACCAATGGGCAGGGTCCAATTTCTACGGTTACCAATAATCAGGCCAGTCATGGTGCAGCTGTGAATGCCGTCATTCCCATGACGACAGGTCAGCCATTTTCGGTTTTTAATAAATTGCAAGCTTCTACGCATACATCACTTTCAGTGAAAATATTAGCCCAGAAGTGCTTGCAGAGAAACCGGACAGGGAAGTCTGGAACAGTTGTAATACTTCGACATACAGGCAATTCAAATCAGCGGCAGAGGAAAGTGGTCTTTGTGATAATGCATAGAACGGATTTCAAATACATACAGTAATCTGGCGCCTAAATTTGAACCCTTTTCACGATACCGGGGTTGTGTGAATCCAAATTAAATTTCTATAAAAAGGCTGTATGTGGTCGCCACGGTTTGCAATATGGTTTTGAACTTATTTGACAGGTAGTAGGCCTATTCCTGTGAAACTTTGGTAACCACTTCTTAACAAGTTCTTGTGGAGTCTCATCTTTCCTGAGCCTGTCCCTCCGTGTCTCTATAAGCTATGTTGTGAATATTGTCAAGTGTGTTATGATTACTCAGATTGTGGGCCCGAGTCTGCACCCCCCGTTGGTCATCTCATAGAACAACCATCAGCTTATCTTGCTTTCATCAAGATGTGCTCATGGGTAGTGTTACATGCCTTTATGGATTTTAGTCAGGAGCCTGCCCCGAGCTTATTACAGATGGCCATTGGCCGGCGGAAATCCTGTAGATGCCCGGGACTCTACGAGAGAGTCCTCTTGAGATTTTAGAGAGCTGACGCAGGGCTTAATGTCGTGTCAAGAAGCACTCCTGTTGCGTGCTTTGTGATATTTCGGTATCCTCTTGTCATGTTTTTCTTCTCTTCTGTTATCTTTGGGTCGAGCCTCCCCTGATTCATCTCAGCCGTATTTAGTTTCGCCACTCAGAAGGAAACCATTGTGCCTCCAAGTTTCCCGTTTTTAGTTCACGTATCTATTTCCGTTCTCCAGCAGAAGCTATTCACGTGGGCGCCGTCTTGTATAACTGTTAACTAATGTTGCGATTTTTTTTCTCGCTCTCTTCGGGTTCCGCTATTTGTGGTCGCTATTTTTGTCGGAGTATTCTGATTACGCCAATCTCAGGGTTTGCCGTTCCCTTTTCACCTGAACACTTACACACCATGGAAGCTTACACAAAAACCAAGCGCTCCTGTTAGAGAACCTATCAGCTGCTCTTCAATCTTCATGGCTAAAAATCATTCCTTATCAGCTATCACCCTGTCTCATATCCTCCGATTTTCAAAAGAAGAGTCGGTTTGGAGCAGTGGTACTTTCCTTGCCTTCCACCTCGTTGACCCCGGTTCGAATCCCACCCCAAACCGACACTTGGACTGAGGTTTTTGTTCCTATCTGACTCAACGGGTTTCCCTTGAATTTTAATACGGACTTTTTCTCCCGCCTCTTTGGAACAGACTAATAACACGAGTGATAATTACATAGTCTTTCCATGGTGAAATTTCCCTGACATCAAACCTCTACTCAAGTTTCAATCTTGCGAATTTGAAGAAAGAAACGCAACCCTTGCTGAATTACAAACGTTATCTTGCAACATATGCGTCCTAAATACATTCGGAGTGATGTTTGCTGTGATTGTTAACGTATTGTCGAAATGTCCCCAAATATCCCCCGATAAAAAAATGTGCGGAAGGTTTGCCACATTAGTGTACACTTAAGAGATCTAATTTCAAAATAAACTCTTGTTGCCGTTTTTTTTTTAGTGTGTTACGGTACCTGTCACCTCAAACATTGGCAACCTTTTTCGTATACAACGTGTTACACTTTCTGTAGACTACTGCTCAGGAGCTACCCAGTCTGTCTGGACACCGTTTCATTAGGACGATCATGGTCACAAGCCGGCAGTGCGGCTTAGTTTGCCCCCAGTCATATTTTCCCTCTTCCAGCAAAAATATGCGACATAGAGACAGTAAATGCAAAGACAAAGACAGTATCAGAAACCGAATGGTCATACATCTATGCATCCTGACAAATGCCAAACACTTTCTTGGGAGTTTGATTGGTGATTATTTCCATAAGCCGAGTCATATATAGCTCCAATACATATTAAAAATTGCCGTATTGTTCTCCTACGCACTAATGCTAATATAACATAATTTCATCAACGGAATGCCCCATCAGATTTACAGTTTCAAACAAAATGCACAGTCACCGGCGAAAGAGTTTGATATGTAATCTTAAACGCGTGCTTTTTACAGGTCTTTGTTGGATTTGGTAAGCGGCCATATTAGATTAATGTGCCCACTTTCCTCCTCGGAATACTGACAGTACGTTGTACAGATATTGGTTCGACTCATTTTACTTGGTACACTGGCTTTTAGGTAAATATTAGACCCTAGATCTCTCCATCAATGGTTGACAGGCTGCACCATCGGTTATCAAAGTAATGTCTGTTACGGTGCAGCAGTCACGGACAGCGCGATATGCAATCTGGGATTGGCAGCATAAGCCCCGACTTGGGCCATCAACATGAACCCCGACGTTAGGTATAATAATCCACGTCTCAGTGTAGAGTTTCATATCATGTCCCAAACTGTCCGGAAGCCATCAGAATCCAGAAAGCTACCGCAGACCTCCTTGAAGCTTTACCAAATCTAGTGTGCTTTTGGTGCTTATCTTCGTGTGGATGCAACACTCTTTATGAAAGAGGGTGGCAGCAGAATGTCTGCCTTGAATAGTTACGATTTCCAATGGTAAAGACAGTACTTAAGTCCGTATACGCTGATTGTCTGGAAGGAGCTCATTTTTTAGCAAGATTTTTACCCATGTTGACAATATAATGAAAGGCAGGTGTTCAAGATTTGTATCATCAATCACAAGAATTATTTGTAATGTCTGATAGAGTGCATTACTAAATACTTATCTAACGTACTCTTAATGGAAAGTTTGAGCGGGTAATTATTGCACGAGTGAACAAGATGAAGGTGTTTGGATTTTCAGTGCAATTTAAGTGAAAGCTGCATTTAATATATTTGCATTCATCCAACGATGAGGCTGTCCAACATGATGGATTACGGTATTATTTTCAGGGCAAATATGAATAACGCATAATAGGTTGATGGTATAAGCACGGATGTTTCATTATCATTTCGGTTTGATGTATTTTTTTTACAAATCCATATTTACATACCTCCCCAGTCAGGGCTGCATCAGAGAAGACGAGTTGTTCAATATCCCCAATTTCATGCTGCACATTGACCAGCAAAGCTAGCTCGGAGTCATTTGCATTGTAAGAAGTCGTTTATCACCCAGAGGACATTTTTTTTGAAGATCATTTCAGATAAAAATAGCTAAGAGGAAAGACTACATCATTTAATCAGTTAATAAGTTAATTTGTATGAACGGACACTCTTGACCACTACATCGACGTAATTCTATAATGGAATATACGTTAATATTAATACTAAATGGAAGTATTTTTCAACTTTGGTGGTACCAACAACCAGCATCACAATCACTTTTTCCACACGCTATGGTTTCTTCATCCAAACAGATCTAACATCGACAGGTATGTATCCTCCCCACTCCTTGTCCTAAACACGAGATGATCTGCGTACCGCCCACCATCGAAATTTCCCAGTCTCTGATATTGGCCAGCAAGATTCCAGACGTACACGAGACGGGCTCCGGCCACTCGGTCAACGATTTGCAATTGGAAAAGTGAATAGGAAAAACACGTGGGAAATTGATCGTGGCTGCCTGAGCAAGCAGTGCCGGGCAGTAATTTGGTCTTGCATCGGCGCTGCCCGTGGGGACAAGCTAACCTCATCAGGCGACTTATTGTTGTTATTTTGTTTTCTGGGCGCGGATGAGGTTTTGGCGGGAAATCCTGCCTCTGCCCTCGAGGTATCAAAAGCAGTAAAACCTAATCCCTGCCGGTTCTCTCGTTTCCTCCTGTTCCGGGGGCAAGGCAGTTCTTGTCGGGCAGCGGCACCGTCAAGGGAGCCACCGAGAGAGAGAGAGAGGTCATCACTCGGGTGTGTCAGTCGTGATTGCACTGATCAACAAGGGATTTGTGTATACGAAAACCCAGCCATAGCCCTGCAGTTTTGACTCAAGCAACATATGTACATGTATAAGCCAAGTGCAGATTTTTGTTGTCAGGTCATGCCTTAGAAGCAAAGGTAACGTCATAGAAATCACAGCCTTATTTCTTCACATGGATGCTCTCAGAGTCAAGACGTCTCCTTGGCGTGTATTGAGCGATTATTGAATCACGGTCGCGGGTATCCGCACACGTTTGTTGAGTGAACTCTGTATGGCTATCTGAAGGAAGCCATTTGCTCACTGGTGTGAGGTAACCAGTCGAATTCATCTCACGAAGGCGGCGGCGGGCGTCTGGCAATCACATTTAAAGGGAGGAATAATTAGATCGGGGGTTTGTGAAAGAGTTAGAAAAAACTCAATTGTCGAAAATGTGATTGTTTCTTTCTAGAACTTTGCCGTTAACGTGACAGTATACTATGCCGTTCGTTTGATACGTGCCATGAATAGAGGGATTTTACGTTAGCGCTGTCTGCGCATATCTGCATCGGTACCGAGGCTCTATGTATTGAACTTTTTCGCGCGCGCCCGCGGAGTCCACACAGTACATGCAGTATCCCGTTCGTAAGTGTGACTCCACTTCAGTTTAAACCACGCCCACTGCACAAGATACACAACCATCGCAGGTACGTTAGTTCGCGGTCAATTGCCGTTATTTTTCCTTTGATTTTACGTGTCGAGTCATCCTGAAAGACTCTTCCGCAAAAATTTGCAGCCTGAAAAACTCCTTACTTTCAATCGTCTGATCGTATTAAGAATTGAAGCTGACACATACAGCCTCGTTTTCAAACGCGAAAGTGCGCAGATCGATGCTAAAAGCGTCGTATTGGGATCCCTCTATACCTTGCTTCACTTTGACCAGTAAGGTCATGGATGTTAACAGATATTCTGCGAACCCAAGGAAATGATCAGCTTCCCATGCAGTCATACCAAAAAGATGTTTTAAGTAGGGAGATTTTTGGGGGAGGTATGACATTACATTAAGCAAAAACTCAATAACATCTCATGATTCGAGTAAGGTTTGTTGTTGGCTTGCTTACGAAATGTCAGACAAGGATAAACACTGGCGCCAAAAACTGACTGACCGAAGTCCGCTCTGAACTCGAGTGTGTGATTAATTTTACGGTACATAATTGGGAGGCCTCTTTCACAAGTAATATCCTCTGAAGAACTTAAACCGAAACGACTTGATTTATGGTTGCCTTGTTGTCGCGTTGCATTGCAGACAAGTTCAGCTTTTGGATGGCAGTTTTGCCTTCCTTAAGCATTTGCGTAGACTCACTTTTGTGGTTGGTCCGCAATTTCGATTTGAATTCTCAACAATATGCATGTGTACATGTTTATTTGCTGAAGATAAGCTTTCAATATACATTTAGTAGAGAGACTATTGATTAATTACAAATATTCACTTTAAAGGATTTCAAGTTTGAATTTATAGCAGTGCTGTGTATAAAACAAACACACGTACATTAAATCACCGGCAGTAAGTCAGCATCAGTTATACATGTACAATGATGACACTAGATTCTTTACTTGATCCAAAAAATATCAAATGAAGAGTAAAACGAACGTTGGAAGTCGTGGCAGCCATTGGGAAACGCAGTTATCTAACAATACTTCCCACAAGTTGTATGATAAGTGACTGAAAGTCTCTTCCAGCTGTAGTAAATATCTCTTTGGTAAATGACCATTTTTAGGTGACATTCTTGTTCTCACAATGCTATCAGAATGGCCACGGATTGAACTGTATTCTTCATAAAGACCGACAGTTCTCCAATAAAACGTTATTATAATTTAAGAATGTATTGATTTAGAGTTTAAGAATGCAAATAAATTTCATTGCACTTAGGTTTTCGTTGATAAATAAATCATGCTAAATCTAGCTTAAGGTAATACATGTACTTTGTTCCGTTGCCAATCCATGAGAAGATTTCATAGAACACCACGATACAGATCGTTGTCTAAGTGCACCACGTCAACAATTCGTAGACGTTGCCCTCAACGAAAATGAATCTTTTCGGACTCTGCTTTACGTCACTTCGGAAGATTGAGCTCCCGGAGAGTGAATGATCTCCCCGAACATCCCTGAGGCTTACCTCCTCAGTGTCCGCCTGTCGAGTTGGGCTACCATTACTTGCACATACGAGGCCGGTAATCGTAGTAGATAATCTAATCTACTCTAAGTGACTGGCTAAACTAACGACCTCGATGTGAATGCTGCCTTAGTAACGGTAAAATGAAAAATACGAAAAGGCCAAAGCGTCTTCAGAACTTTATCAGATCATTGAATCTGAACGTAAATGTAATCACAATTTATTTTAAAGAATTGCATGTCGTTACTTATACCTGTTAGATTGGGTTTATGGGAAAAAAGAGAAAGGAAACGTTTTCGCAATGAAATAGTGGAGTGAGCACTAGCGTCAAAGTGACATTTTCTTGACGATACTTGGTCTAGGTTTAGGAAGACTTTGCCCCTGAGTGCACACTGTAAAACCCAAGCGTTTAACATCTAAACGCAAATTAAACGCAAATCTGTAACACTTTTCGACATTTTGACACGTTCATAGTTAAACACCTTCGACATCTTTATACGCTGAACACACTGTTTTATTTAATAAACGCAAGGTATATTTATAATAAAATATAAAGGTCTTTATAGATATGTTTGGTCTTTATACACTTTTTAATTATAAACACTATATGTGTGTTTATTATTTAAACACCAAAACATGTGTACTGGCTATAACACTGTTTATACACTTTGACACGTTTATAAGGGTGCCGTGTTTATTAACTACACGTTATTGGGCAATGGTGGTCTACACGTTTTCAAGTCATGCGCTGTGACGTGAAGAATGGCAAGTCAACTACTAAAATTTAATACGGGAACAAAAACGGTTGAAATACTGTTAAAAAGCCTTATTTTTTCAGCAAATTATCACCCATCCGAGATCCTGAAATATCCATGCACGTTACTGGTATATGCACAAACCTGTGTAAGAAATGAATAAATGCAACTCTGAACAGTTCGATTTCTCTACATTTACAAACGACAGCCAGCACATGTGCAGGGGATGCTGAAAGAGATCGAAGTGCGCATACACGAGTGTGTACATACAGCGCATGCGCATAGTCGTGTCTTAAACGCTGTGCGGTACAACTGAACTTGTTGTGTAAACACAGTGTTTATTTTTGGTGTTAACAAGTGATAATCTTATCTGCATCCATATGTTATACGTTATATCAGCTTAAATTAACCACTTACATCATGAAATTTGAATTTCATCGGCACTCAAGAGTATTGGCAGAAAATAACGGAATTCAAGTTTTAAGCCGCTATAAACAGGCGTTAAATGTCCCGAAGATAAACAACGTTATGTTTTAAACACGTTCACATCTATTAACGCACCGCGTGTTCAAATGTTTAATGTGTTTAGTTTATAAACGCGTCAAACGTTCTTCAAAGTTGGGTCTTACAGTGTAGGAAGTTAATATTTATACACAAATACAAGGAGCGTTTAGTTTTGTCTTTGCCTCAGTATTGCGTTAACACATATTTCTATGCCTTTGCTGATTTCATCTTTAGATTCTAGTGGGCAGGTGTTTCACTTAGCAGTAATCGGCAACTTAGCCATGGGCTAAGGAAGGACTTAGGGCTGGGTGATTGTCTGGATATGCCTGGCACTAGACGTGCTCTTGTGCTTCGGTGAAAAATGCATTTTCTAGTTCACCTGCTCCCTCTGTCCACATGCTTATGCAAAGTCGATCAGTAGAAACAGTTACTTACTGAAGTCACTGTGGTTTCAGTAAAAGACTAAGTATGGGTTAGAATATATGTCGCCTGTCCTGTCTGATACATATACATTTCTCGACAAGTAAGACAGGATTTGGGGGAAATTAAATTGAGTTTGGGGAAATTAAATTGAAGTGTCATTTTATCCTCTTCTTTTGAACATATTAATGCGATTTGCCTGAATCTTTGCTGCAGTGAATGGGTGTTCTTTTCGCCTCTGATGTATTGGTCGCTTTTTACAACTTTAGCTTTAGTTACTAATGCGTACTCATGTCATCGTGCAAAATTTCCCAAGTTATTTGAAAATTCGAACTATTTTCAAACTTCGTGTGACATTGTAGTAATCTCAAATCACCATAGCTTACAGAATTCAGCAACTACATATTTCATGTGAACTAGATTGTTGATATCGATCCTGCTGTATGTAGATCAGCAGCTGAATTGCAGTGCCGGTTCGAAGCCGTCACCCTCGCTCCACCCGAGACCCGATTGCCATTCACAATGCGCCTCTCCAAAACCAATTTCCCAGATGTGCGCAATTCTTAGTATCATCAAAATGGCCAAGCCCGTGCCGCTGAATAACGTGTGCGTATACGTGTATATCATGCAAATTTAGTCTGCCTCTCTGGATGTCGTTCTGCGCGTGCGCTTCGCTTGCATGCTCATTCCAGTTTTGCTCCTTGCTCAGTGTAGGTTGTGGTGAGCGTAGAGTATACTCACTCCCTTCAAACCATGGTCACGCGGTGCACTCGTCCTGTCACCCTCCAAGCTTGTCTGTCCTCTGCGCCTCACACGGAGATGAGAGCCAGTGTACATGTACATGTACATCATTAACCAGGCAGACTTGCTGAAAACAGACCTCGTCACCTACGCTATGCCAGGGAATGATTTGCAGCCGTACGTTGCTGCGCACGCGGACGGCCTGTCACTGCCTGCGTAATTAGTTTTGCAGTCACACCCACCGCAGACTGACTGAAAGTCACGCTTTGTCGTTTCAGTATGTACGTATATTAGAGAGAAGGCTGTGGCGCGCGGAGGCAGGTGATATAACTAGATACGGACTTAAATAAAGAGTTCAGTTCGAATGCGACCGTGGTACTGTGGCGTCGAGTCAGGACAACTACAGGTACAGGCTGCTCACCGAGTCTTGATTGTTTTCATCCATCTACCGCTGTGCTACCTTCTTTTCTGCCTTGAACACATCAGTATCTCAAATCTTATGGACTTCAGCTGGAATGCACTGATAGCAGCGTCTAACCGCCAGGTGAGTGGGAATCAATTATTCCCATGGTCAGTTTCTGTGAAACAGAGGCTAACAACACGCAAAGTTTAATTATCTCATCTCCGACATCTAGACTGCTCGTTACCTTTGCAGAGATTGAGGTCTCCTTGCGAAATCCATTTCACACTATTGCTGAGTATTACTTGGCTTGTCACTCCTCTTTTTCGCAACTGTTAGCAATCACTAAATAAGTTAAAGTTATGGAATTTGCATCGCGACCACCGTTTTCCCTTTCACTGTACATTTGGGCACACTCTTGAGTCGGGTTCCCATAATTCGCTCGTGTGTGTCCGTAAAATTGAATAAAAAGGAGACCTATGCGTGCAAGTCGATTTGATCATCGCCTACACTTTGTCCTGGTGAGATTGTCCGACGCCTTTTTGCAGGAAAATGAATATGTCATACTTAAACAACTCGAATGAGTCCAATGGCATGTGCAAGGAGATCGAGGAGGATCAATTGGAGGCCCTCCTGTACAGTCCCATGGAATTCCTGACCACTGTTGTGACACCATGCATCTTGTTCTTTGGACTCATCGGCAACCTGAGCTTTCTGGTGGTGGTGTTCCGCATCAAGTGGATGCGCACTGTGGTGAACTGCTACCTGGTCAACCTAGCTGTGGCCGACATCCTTTTCCTGCTCTTTGCAGCGGGCGACCAGATCCTAGCTCACCTGCTAACACCGGTGGGCAAGGACGACTACTTTCGCGGTATGGCCGGCTGCATCCTGATCCACCTGGTCAAAGATGCCTGCTTCTTTTCCTCGCTGTCCCTCATCACCTTGGTCACGCTGCAGAAGTTCTACGCAGTGTGCCAGCCGTACCAGTACAAGCGATGCACCGGCAGGCGGCAGCCCACCAAGTTCGTCGCAGTGTCTTGGTTCCTCTCCGTCGCCTTTGCCTGCCTTCTCATACCAGGCACCGCCAAGTTTGAAACATACTGTATCATTTGGCCGCAAAACGACACCTACAAGGATTTTCCGGAAATCATCGGATTCTGTGTGCCGCACGACAACTTTGAGATAGTCGGAATGATCCTCCAGTCGATTCCTTTCTTCATGGCGCTGGTCGTCAACTTTTACCTGTACGGGAAGATTATCGTCGCCTTACACCATCGAACAACCTCTGGCAAGGGTTCCAACGAAAAGGCTCGCATACGGACGAGAAACCAGATGGCCCGCATGGTTATCACCAACGGCATCATCTTCTTTTTGTGCTTGAGCCCGATCCACATCACGTCCTTAGCGAAAGCCATTAGGAACCTGAGTGGCACCGGCGTACTCAGCCCCAAGCAGTTCGTCCAAATGAGCCAGGTGTTTCAGGTCATAACCCATCTCAACTCCGCCATCAATCCCATCGTCTACAACGCTACCAACCCCCGCTACCGCCAAGCCTTCTGTCAGACGTTCTGCTGCTGTTGCCTCTCCAAACACAGCAAGTATCGGTCAGCCGTTCAGCTGAGAGAGGTCTCCGGGACCAAGACCGGCGCGACAGTGTCCGCGGATCGAAGCTTCTCGCCAAACTTCATCCAGCGGACCACTGATACGCAGATCTCGAGAAATGATGTGCTTTAGATGTGCATAATCCTGTGTTTAGCCTAGGGGTGTACGTGGTGCGCCTGTATGACCCGTTCGGTGTCTCAAAGAGAGACCGAATGGCATAAGCTGAGGAACAAAATCAGCAGCGTGCCAATACAGTGTAAGAATAAACAAATCTTCACTTGGAGCCCAAATTAAACAGCAATGTTTTAATCAAAAGGTGCGTATACCATATAATACATTTGGAACTGTATAATGTGTTTGATACGTGTACGTAGAATACTTGTATCGCAGCTACGACTGCCACGAAATCTCGTGACTGTCATAATCCTGTCCAAGTTTTGTTTCACTCAGAAGCATAAACGAAAGAAAAATATGCTGATTTACAACCAACAGCCCTAAACGGACATACTCCAGCTGCCCGCCCAATATTCTGCATGTCTCTTTCGGCGCTAAAATGCCGACTGTCCGGCCCTCGGCAGCCCTTGCAACATGCAGATCGTCTCTTTCAAACTGCATGAGGCCTTGGATAAACAGTTTTATACTGGAATTCGCTTGATATACGGCGCAAGCAACCCAGACTAGGCAGGTTGTGTTCGTTGTTCCACATTCAATGTATTTGATTTTTACCGCGGCGATTATCATGCCCTGCGTCTGTGCGGGGTCCTCCCCTAATCCACCTGACGCCGATCAAATTGAGTTTGCGAAACGATGGCAGAATGCCGTCTCGGGGAGAGACTCGTTCCGCAAATTGACCACATACATCTGCCAGCTATGGTTCGGAAATGAAACCGTCTCTCTACCATCCCTGTCCTCCTGCCCTTCCGCGTGGAACAGTCAAGTAGCATCGTCCCATTTTCATGAAGGCGAAAGAGGGGAAAATAACCTCGTCAGTGTGGACAATTATTTATTCAGCTTGGTGCAGTTTATGGCCAGAAAACTTGGGATAGCATCTGTTTAAACATTCTTGCGTTTGCTTCATCGATCTAGTCTGGAAGGATGCCTGGGATTAGAAAACCTATTTTCCGATCGAATCTCTTTATATTAACTCACTAGATACCTTTATAGATTTCCATAATGATGATTTAAAAAAAGCCATCAAGATGTGTTGGATATACACTCCGAAAATAGGTTGGATTGAAGGTTCTGCAGTACTTCTTAAAATATCTGGACAAAGATTGTGCAGCTCGTAGAAAGTTGAAAGTAAGACACAATTTGAACGTTCTGTTTTGTTCATCCCTCTAACATTGCTCGAATTCTACTACTTTTCATATCAAATTCCTTACAGTTATGTTTACATTTTTTCTACGTGGAAAGTATTAATCGCTTATTTTTAACCACACATTCTAAAACAATTGGCTGGCGCAGTTGAAGATAAAAATACCCATTTTTAACATGTCTTAGGCAGACCTGTTAACTCCGAATGGCGATTGAATACCCTCTTTAATCTTGCAATTAAAAGGTTGTTGAAATAGTGTCAAGTTTATTTTTAATAACAACTTGCCCGCATAAATATTTGTTGTCAATATGTTTGCCATTCTGTTTGGCACGTTTCTTATCATGAATGTACCAGCATTCACAGTGATGCAATTACACGTTCCACTCGTTTCATGTATTGCCTGATTCTTTTTTGTAAACAATACACCTGTACTTGACTTTCGCCCGGCTGGATGCAAAAAATTCATTAACGAAAAGGATCCTTTACCCATTAACACTGACGCAGTGATAAATGCCAGTTACCTATTAACCAGATCATCCGGTGAGATTTCGATCGGTTAGGCGGTTAACTATTCATGATAATGTTATCTTACTTGAATTCTAAGCCGGCTGGCATCTTTTGATATAAGTACGCAATCTCCGAGGTAGATTAGGCGTGGATGCGCACATCACGTTTCACTACTTTGCGCTCGATTAAACCTCGTCAGCCCTCACCCTAAGAACGGAGAAAAGCAATCGATCCATCCAGTCCCTAACTTCAAGGCTGTCTATGTATGGTGCCGGAAATATTTCGGTACATGTCCATATAGGTTATATGTTGTTGTTTTTTTCCCAATGGCACACCCTGGCTGCGACTGCCACGGCTTGGGCAAGGCAAATATAATTTGCCTTAATTGAACGTAGGGCGCTCTGGGGACAAAAACACACGTATAAATACCTTGAAAACATGATGGATGGGGAAAGATGCGTATACGCCAGAACGTGTGACAGTTATAATGACTTGCTATTGGCAAGTTTGTGTTATTGTAGGTTTTGTTAACAGCCTTGGTGAAGCCCCCCCCGTGCGTCAGTGCCAAGCACATATCAGAAAGGCTGTGTACCCATTAATCTCCTCCCCTTCTGGGTTATCAAACGATGACACGTAATCAGTGTGATGCAGTCGCACTGGTTGGCCATGGTTCTGAAACAACCGTGTCATCTCCGAGCTTCATAGCGTGAACGACTGTATTGCAAGAATATTACATTTTAACGCAGCCTATCTGAAAGCCAAATTTTTTTTATCAATAACAGCACTGATCATCGGCATGCTTGCTGACACAATGTTGGTCTTTTCTGAAAGAGGCAGTGGTGGTCAGTAAAATTGCCAAAATATTTTAGACTGTGTTACATTTATGGGGTGGTATATTCCATCAATGCTTTTATTCCGATTTATAAAAAACTACATAACGTCATGTCAGTTTGCAAAAGATTTTGGCTGATTCGTGTGTATTATTATGTTTAATACGAGCGATTCACAATAGGGCGCCTCCAAGAGTTTGCAACGCGTTGGCCAATCATGACTGCGAAATTTGTCCACCCAATGCGCGTTTGAAAGGGGTCGACAAATTTCTCGCCTTGTGATTGGCCAACGTGTTTCAAATTCTTGGAGGCGCACTATTGTGAATCACCCGTATTGGTGTCAAATCCTAAATGCTGTCAAAAAGCTTGATGGTACCAGGAGCGCTCTCAATATGCTGAAAGAGTTTTCCCGAACCAGCGATCAGATCTTCTTTGGATGTATGATACAAAGGGAGCTTTTGCCTGAGGAAGAGGGCCTAATATTTGTTTTGATGGGATGAAAGCTAATCCTTATACCTCTGACAACTTTTAAGAGATGCTGTGTGACCTATGAATTTAGAACAAAATGGATCTCTTACACAGCCTGCCATCGAAATGTCGGTGGGCCAAATTTTATTCTAGCGTTTTGCTAAACCTTCCGTCGTGGAGCGTCGGCCGGTGTGGGCGGTAGATTCTGTGCTCTCAATCAGTGCGCTTCGCAGTAATCGACTGAAAGGAAATCCGTGCCTGAGTCTCAAGAACTAGTCGGCTCTTCGCGAAGCTCCGTTGCTGCATTGTGAGATCGTGTCCTCTCTTCGGGACTCTAAGGGCCGATGTGTGACCTTTATGTTTAAGAAAGACACTGCAACCTTTGACAGACCTGAAAACGTCCAGTAGAGTTACTCGATGTTTGGGAACGCCTAGCGCCGTAAACGTTCCACAAAGTCCCAGGAGTGAGCTTAGTGTGGATTTTTCAATTCACCCCACCCCCGCCAGCATTTTATGAAAGCAAGTGGCTTTCCCGTACTTATTAGCTGTCAAATTTAAAAAATATTGGGAATCTATCGTGACTATAATGGTTGGCAAACCCAACCGTCGCTACTGCCAATAATTTGCCGTCATCTGGAAGCCCTGTTTGCCAAGTATTGCCCGAGGTTCAGCTGCTTCTAGTTTCCGAAAAATGGACTGTACAAATATGCGGGCTACCGGTCACGTGACGGTTGCACAATTTGCATCTTCTGTTGGAAAAATAACGGCGTTTACTACTCGTAGTACTAAAATAGCAAGATTGATGATCGCTGGGAAGATAATTGTTGCATGGCGATTAACGCCAGCCAGTTGAACAGATGGTACCGCAGAATGATACATAATTCATACATCGGTCATAGCATGTCATTTAATCAATACGAGCACGCTTTTCATTTCGAGAATGAGCAAGGTAGCAAAATAATTTGGTCAGTTGAGTCATTCAGAAAGCCGACATCTGTATAGGATCAGTCGAATCCATGTTGTAACGAGGTTACAAACTCGGGATGGGGGAGGGGCTTCAGCTACTCCCCCAGATTTTTTTTCTGAAACACATAGATACAATATACACTTACATATTATACTACTGGCTTTTGATACACATGTAGCCGTTATTTCCCCCTGTGGTGCAAGGGGGGTGAGCTATTTGGAGTAAATTCCGGTCTGAACCCCCCCTCCGCCAAATTCTTGGTGCGCCACCGGTTCTTGGCACCATCTTGGAATGTACATCTTCTCTTGTTAGAATATTACATCCATAGATACAAACAGACTTTGAATTTTATTTGAAGTGTAATTCTCAATGTTTGCAATGAAACCCTTAAAATCGCGGGTATTACTAGCGGGCGAAATCTGTATTTCGTCAATGTTATTAGATTAGTATTCCAAAGCTAAATGCATTTGGCGCATTTTCAAGTGTTATCAAATCATTAGCAAGAAATTTACTTCCCTCGTCATAACTCACAAAGTGTTATATTCCAAATGCTGCGTGGACAGCCCACTCCTATTCTCCCGTCGGTTTCAATCACAGTGGCCCAGGACTTTCATCAGTAACATGTACCATTTGTCCTCGGGTTATAGCACACGAGATGCATTTTCCATCACCTCTACGCTGAATATATTATATGTCAAATGCTTAAGTTTGGACAGAGAAATGGATAGATCGTGAGATAGAGTACCATTGGAGCCTCCAGGGTCTTCATGCTTGCGCTAAAGACGTACATCGATATACATCCAGGATGATCAGTTTGCCAGATGCAAAAGTACTGGCATGGTGTCATGAGTCTTCCCCCCAAAAGTGCCCCAGACAAAAAAATCGTGTTTCGAGTTACGCAGACGGAAAAATATTGCCTCGGAGGCTTTAATACAAGTCCAATTTTGAGTCGGCCGCCCAAGGCCAACTGAAAATCCAGACAGGCGGTGGGTCGAGTATAACGGACATCCGTCACTGACTGAAGAACTGACGTCGAAATATAAACTGACAACCGGGGACCTGATCACTGACAGACACCGCAGCTTCATTTGAACAAGAGGGGACGAGGTAACGACGCTAGATAGCATTGACTGGCCTGAGGATGGCACAGAATGCGTATTTTCAGGGATAGGGTGAGGATAGACGAGCACACAGATTATAAAGGGTACATTGGCTCTACACCCGAAATGACTGTCTTGTGGGTTCTTGATGCGCTCGTGGAGTGCATCAGTCATGATAATGACTGTACAACACAGTTGGCGAAATACAAAACCAACATTTGCTGTTTAGCATCACTTATATTTACCACAGCGAAAAGTGTGCTGCAAAGCAAACATGTCAAGTGTAATATGGAGAACGACAAGTTGTCGTCTACTTTTCTGCTATCAGAATAGTATAAAAGTAGCTTTCACGTCTTTGAAATCTTTGTTTTTATGTGGTCGAGTGGTTATGACGTCTGCACTAGTAAGCAGGAGGTCGTGGGTTCGGGTCCCACCCGAGTAAGCTTGTGAATTTTTTCGCAAGCTCCCGGGCAGGCACTGAGTATACAGTGTTTATGAACAAATACGGGCAAAACCCGTAATATAATTCAATTGTTTCACTTTTCTGCCACCTGAAAAGCAGAATAAACATGTTTTCTGCTACCAGTGAGCAGATTTTACTTTTCCTCTGTTCCCTGGTTTGCGAAAAGTGGCCATCTGCCTTTTGCCTGTCAAGAAGTAGAAAAGGAAGTGGATCAAATGTTTTGACAACTGTTCGTTCCACTTTACTGCTTTTAGGATAACAGAAAAGCAGATTTTACTAAAGCGGTTGGAAAATGGTCATCTGTTTTTTTCCTTAAAGGCAAGCAGAATAGTTGATCGAACGTTTTAACCACTGTTCACTCTACATTGCTGCTTTTGGGATACCAGAAAGCGGAAAGTGACCATCTGATTTTCTTGCAAGCAGAGAAGAGGACCGAACGTTTGACCACAACCGTGAATTCTACTTATCTACCACGGAAACAGATTTTACATAGGCGATCGAAAAGTGGCCATCTGCTTCTCTGCTTCCAAGAACCGTGAACGGGGTCGTGAACATGTAGGTTACGACCATTTCCTTTTGGAGGGTTGAAGGCGTAGAATCCAATATCCACCCTTTCTGTTTTAATGAAATAATCCCAATGTTTCCCAAGCAAGCCTGCATGTCTGGTGGATGATTGTTGTTGATTCCAAACCTCTACGTGGGACAGATACACTGAGTGACTAACCAACGAATGTACCCTAATGCTCTTAGACCCACAGCAGATGCATAAGGTGACTGAAGACGGACGTACCCGACCGACAAAAGCTCGATCACCGCAGCCAGAACTGAACTGTAAGATATGCCAGTCAAATCTAAGATTTAAAAAGACTGCTCGCAGGAGAGATATACTTGAGGTTAATTACTTAAAAAAAATGATCAATTTATTTTTGAAAAGGCCAAATTTAAAAATGAAACTCCGTCAGATATTAGAACTTTGTGAGTTGTGTGATTACTACTTCCCCCGTAAAAAAAAAATCGGAAAGCTTCGGTCACAATTAACAGTTAAGATCTAACGATTTGTTTGCAAATATATATAACACAAAAACTGCACTCCTGCAAACTGGTTGCTAGCTTTAGTGACCTAAAATACAAATCAAAATAGTTGATGTTTCGATCCTAACAGAATCTAGCAGAAAGATTTAGCTAGGCTCGAAACGTTGCGCCTTCCTACTTTGGTGATTTATTTGCGAGCTAAACTATCAGTGCATGGCAACATAAACATGCTCCGCTGCTGGCACACCGCAGAAAAGTGCATCGTGGCCATTGCTTGATAATCGATGAAATACTTGAAATTGCCGTGACGCAGACCATGTTCGTTCTGTTCATTATACCCTACTTAATACTGTAATAATGCTTTGGTGTCTGCTGGTGCTGACATCTTTCACTGTTTGGTACGAGAAATGTCACAAGTACGTTCACCCGATCCCACTTGATCTCTCTGTATGCACGTCGACGAGATCTGACGCTGTTGACTTTCATGAATAGTAATCCAACTATTGTCCAGGTAGTAAAAGCACCCATTTTTCCACCTGCCATGGCGGATGAGCTCACAAAGCAGGGACACTGCAATCAATTGTAAACAGTTTCCGCCCGAAATATTTATATTCATGGTCAGTTCATTTCTCGAAATGCGAGTGCAAAACAAGAGGTGCAATATTCAGCACTGCATCAGAATGAAGAGATCAAAATGGTAAGGCGTGTGTAATTGCATCGGCTGTTGCACGGAAAGACAGTCCAGAAAAGGTGTTGACACCTTAAAGTCTCACAGAGACATCCGCCGCCAAGAAGACATTATTTGAACCCTGTGAGCACTTTCTTTGGGTTGCTGATCAACCAGGTTATGAATGCTCCTGCATGGGATGGCATGGGATTTCTTTCACGAATGCAGTTCATATAACTTGAAGATATGATCAAGTGAAATGTTGACAATTCTCGCAAGCTGACAAAGTGTAATCATAGAGAACACTTGAATTGTTTCAATATTTGCTGATTCAGTTTGTAATTACAGTTTTAGCCGGTTCTTTTTTTAATTCCCCGTCGTGTAGGCCTGGCAAGCGCACGCAGAATATCTGCAATTAAACGTGAAAAACCATTTATCACAGCATAACAGATGGTATATGGGTTATCACGTGTTGAAATGCCGAACTGGTAGATTACATTACAGACACGTTATCCAAATCCCAACTCAGGAAGTCAAACAGGAACGTCAGGCTAATTCATGACAGTTGCTTTTCCAGCCAGGGGTGAATTGATATAGTCTGGAGTGATATGAGCATTATTTTGACAAGGTATAAACCTCTCATTTTGGACCCTGAGCATGTAAAACCATATTCCTGAGTGAGGTCAATGACACTACTGATGGCAAACTGCTGCAGCAGTATGTATTTACGGTGTCATTTGAATATTCCTTAATTGTAGGCTGTTTTGGAAATTCTGCATCGCATACTCATTTACTAAAATGGTATAGTAGAGAACTAATCCTTTCTGAATGCCACCTACCGAAATGACTGGGTTTTGCCCATCTTCCGGGTTGTGTTAGGATTCCTGCCTGCCCAGTCTATCACACAAACGTAGCTCAGGGTTAGATTTGTTGTAGTTTTAACAACGGATTTCCAATGGGAGGTAGAAGTTTAAATATTTATCATAGGAAACCTTATTGTCTGATATTGAGCTACAATTGACAGCATAATAAAACGTATTTTGAAGTTAATAATGTTTTAACATCAGTTTTATATCACATTTCTGCGATGTTCATTGTTTAAATGTACATACTGAAAGTACTGAAAATTAGATGGAAGCGGTTAAGCAAACTACGATTGCAGGAAAAATGCCTTTAACATAATTATTGAAGCACGACTTATACTGACTGCGTACAAAGTGTTGATTATTTGTTTGGTGATAACAGCTACATATACCGTTTTCAATAGGAGGTACTGGACAAAATCGTTTGCCGCCATCGCTGGTGAAGCTGTACGTATTGTGCTTTTTTTTAATCGCAAGGTGTCGTTAAAACTCAGTTTTGCCGTACCGTATATCATACAGCTCACTGTATCATTTCAACAATTAGCTGATCATGTGAGCAGGGATACCACAGTAGATTGATTCATTGAGGGGAATACGATATGATACCTTCTAGCTGATTTAGTTGATTGTGAATCAATTCACAAATGTAATCATTGTTTAATACCGATGGAAACTTCATCTTGACTGGCTATTCCTACTTCTATACCAAAAATGTATTTTACACATTGGTGTTCCGTGTTCGCTCATTAAAAATGTGACATGATGTAAAGCAAGCATTGATATCGGCCGTATAGGTATGATTTTGAAGCACGACTTTATTTGTCGCGAATTAAAAGCCCTGTATTTGTCAGTTACGACTCTAAATGTAAATGCAGTTTATTGAATATTTTGGAATAAACATGTTTCAATGTGGCAGCTGTTGGATCTGATCGAACTGGCTTTTTTAAAAACCTGTAAATAAATACGAATGATCAACAAATTGATAAAATTGTGGCTTGTGTTGATTATTTATGGGTAGGCATATTTTGCGCATGCAGTTGACAGGTGTTGGCACGTCCATTTGAGTATACACATCCTTCGGATATAATCAGTGTTTTGTGTTTGAAGATGTTATCCCGTTGCACTTCAATTAAATGTCTCCCACAGTCTCTTCAGCTTTGAAATTCTGTTTGTTGTCGACACCTTTTAGTTTCCAGAGATACTTCTACATTTTAGGCCTTTAACACGTCCTTCAGGTCTCGTGTTTGATTTCGGCATGGTTGTGGTGTGATAAGCACGTTGTAGTTTTGTACAGTTTTGTGAGATGTAAAACTTCAAAGTTTGAAGATTCCGGTACCGTTATTAGCGAGCACCTACATGACTTTTTTTTAAAAATCTTGTCAGTGTTGTTGACACACGTTCCGATCGGGGAAGTACGTGTGTTTTAAGGGTGAACACGTAACGCGCCAAAACCCACACGAACAGAGCTTTTTCCCGACAGGGCAGTGCATCCAATGTGGCGGTACAGGAAGGGCTGCTTTAGTGACAACATACCAATCGTCATTCACGGACAACCTAGGGCGATTTTACAGATTATTCGAGTTGTCATTAGAGGAAGCTAATCTATGATCGGATGCACTCTCGATCAAATGGGTTCTTCGTCTGAAAAACAATCGTTAGCCGAAGAAAGACACTTGAAACGTCGACACATTCTCACGACAAGTGCCAGGGCCTGTGCCTTTTATATCCACAACCCCAACTAAACCATGGGCATACATCCAGTATTTTTATCGTCTGAAGAAAAACCTTAGTCCGTATAATTAAAGTGAATAGTAGGTTCGTAACTAAACTAAGTTGTGGTTCTTTGCGTTATTTGCCTTGTATTGTCCGCTATGCTTGCGACCAGTGTCTGGCCTCCTCGGTTCGACCAGAAGATTACACTGCATGGCTTCTTAAAGGTAGTGATATTAATAGTTTGCTCGTGGCTTTGACAGAAACCAAACCAAATAACAAAAAATACGGCCTGGGATCCTGATGTCATCTTTATGTTATTATATGGATGTGATACCTCCGGGAATGGCCTTGTAACATGAACCTGTCTTGCTATTTGCTGTGTAAAAAAGTCTCCAACCTTTGCAAGTTCAGAATAAGAAGAGAAATACGACGCACGCTTTCTCTGGGACAGCTCTTTGCATTCTTCTCCAGATTTTTAATTTCCGCGCCAATTTCCTCCCACGTTCATGTTGAAACCACGCTCTGGTTTTGCGTTATTTTCAGTCAGGCCTCTGTCGTCAGTCAACGAACCCAGTGTATTTGTTTGACGAATGAAAGGAAAACAGACACCGAGGAGTAAAACTGCATCGAGAAAATAAAATTCCGTTTGGTTTTTCTTCTGAAGGGCTATTTATCTATATGATACATATATACACGTTTGAGGTACAAAATTTATGTCGACTCTACAAATTAGTATACCGAGAGACATTTATTTCACTTTCACATCCAACTTGTCACATCGCGATTATGTTTGTCTGTGTGTAACAACAGTGTAAGTTGCAATAATTTGAGAAACATACCTCGTTGTAAACGATGATTAGCACCGAAGAATAATTACAGTTTATTTTTATAAATTGCCATGCACATTCCATTGGAATATTGGAACATGGTTTTTCCTTTGTTGGCATGAAAACAATTTACAGCAAGTCCTAACGGTGTCGTGAATCGAAATTCATAATCACTGCCTCGGTTGGTCGGCCTGCATAAAACATTTTGTTAAAAAGAGCGATTTCCCAATTTCTGCAACATACCCCTTTAGCCTAAATGAGATTCTGCGTGCATTGGTACAAGGTGGCTCCAAATTTAACTTCGCAGTTTCGCGCATTTTCAACGAAGCAGCCAAGCGTGTGAATTTGTATTCCGAAATGGACAGCTCTGTCGCATAGTGTCTTTACGTCAGCTGATATGCGTCCATGCTCGACGATTCCATGGCTTGCGTGACATGAGAACATCATCCCTGCGCTATCGAGGACGACCTTGGATTTGAAACCAACAAAGCCTCTGCGAGCCACGTTGAAAATGTAAAACAAAAACCCCTGCATTAACACCACTGTGGCGGTATGCTTATAACGCAGGATTTAATAGGTTTGTCATTCTGAGGGAGAATGCCCCACTAGCTGACGCGCTGACGGCAGCCTCGCACTGTTATAGTGTCGTAGAGAATTACGTCGTCGCCCAAAAAGGACCATAAAAATATAGAAAGAGCCACTGTTTTACGAGCAGGTGTAACTTCAAAGTGGTCGTCATGCGTTGTTAGTTTTACGTTTTACTTTAATTTTCGACCTCACTGAGGCACTTAGCAATAATACAGGCATTTAAAACCAATTTAAAGGATATTATTACGTATCCAACTCGTATGACAGGTTGCACATTTGGCAGAATAAAAGGTCCGGATAATAATAAGGTAAAACTAACTCATGACTTCGTCAGCTCTCTGATCTTCATAAATCTAGAGTGATTCGTATGAAAAAAACGTCAGCATTTCCCAAGACCCGAAGCCGACGTCATTGCAGAGGCAATCGTGGGTTTCAGTGGACGAGCGTGCAGACGCAGACGATCACGCCGGCCCATTATTCTCGCCAGTGATTAACGAGTAAATTGAAGCTTACCAGCAGTAAAAAAAAAAAATCCCGTCAAACTATTGCTGGGATTTCGCCAATACATTCAGGGGCATCAATTGTGTAAATAGATTCTGTTCTAATTATCTCGGCTGACTAATTCCTCAGCTTATAGAGGCATTTCCTAATTCTAGTTATTTGACTATCCTCGGTTGAAAGTGCTTCCTATGAATGGAAATTAACTTGTTCACAACGGCTCGTATACTTTGATATTCACAATCCAAAGTGACAAATAGTGAGCACGCAAAGCTGACGATATTGCCCACGTCATGCACAAACATCACTTGTACCTTTTGACGGACTGTCCTATTAATCAGTGCAGGCACAAAACGTAATTCAAGAAAGCAGAACCAGTAAGTTAGAAAGATGGATTAATGTAACTTAAACATTAATACCAAAGTGAATTAAAACATGTAAAATGTCAACTTATGACATAAAAGAAATATTTCCAGAGAAAAGAAAACACTACATGAATATTCAAGCTTAATTGGGTCTGGTGTCTGTGAAGTGACTGACCTTTTTTGCACCTGCATCACCACCCGGCAAAAGAAACCGCACAGAACAATGACATTCAGTCTGTTTAACGTTGAATTTAGAAGTGTTGACATGTTAGGAGTTAACGATGTCACTGGGGAGATGATGGAATCGAATGCATTAAAACCCGAGGAAGGTTATGTTTTGCTAATAAGTCATCTCTCCATATTCCAATTATCAGTGACCGGTGCTGAACTGTGGAACGGAGAAAAATGTGTGTTCAAGCGTTGATTACTTTCGACAGCAGAGTATCGTGTACCAGATGGTTTTGGAAAGGTGCGAATAATGGTATTATCAATTCCAGCGCACCGGTTCATAATACTCAAGCAATGGGTTTCAGTTTCTCGCCGCAAGTCATAGAACATGTGGAAGAGAATCACATGAGATTGGAATTGGCCCTTTTAGGTGTGAATGCTTACAAATGTTTTAGAGAGAATTTTTAAGGGTGTGTTTAATTGGATCGTACCGTTCAAACTTTGAAAATGTACCTTAGTTTGTAACTAGTTTAATCTTATTTTCAATGTTTTATGTTGTTATTGCCATTTTTCAATGGAATTTTGGTGCTTTATCGGTTTCATTACAACGCAAAGTTTCATATATGTGATTAATGGGCCGATACCTCCATTTTATTCAGATATTATTGAACGAAAGGTTGTTGCAAGCATTTTTGATATTTTTCTGTCGTAAATGTTCATTTTAGGATTCATCTTTCGGTACTTACATGAGAGCAACCGTTTTCTTTCTAATATTTTCAATGTACACATTTTCGTTCATAATTTGAACAGATGTAATTGCATCACGGCAACAGCGACCCTGTATTCCGGAAAGGCATGGAATTTGGGGAATCTTTAAAGAAGAGCACTTTTGTTAAAGACAAGTGGAAAGTTGTACAAAAATGTGTCTGAGAAAATCTTATCGCAAAATAAGATACAACCACAATTATCATAATTATCAACAGCTGAATGTTTCTGTAGCTAGGAGAGTTGAACATGGCATTATTGCAGCTTCATTCAACCTTTTTCAACCCAACTTGAAATGAACGTGTACAGAACAGTCACCCAATCCATCTGCTTTCGCATAAAACACTGAGATTACGTGTCGCCTCCCCTGAGATACCAGACCTAAACCGTCACTCGCATTTGAGTATCTTCCCTAACAAGGCACTCGACGGTTTAGTTCAGCGTGCCTCTGGCCTGGGACGTCGAGAGATTACTTTGCCGGGATTTGTGTCGGGACAAGGAACTCTCCCTTTTTCGCTAGTGAAATCCCACGAGGTCCACACTTCTCTGTTCAGACTCGGTAAGGCCAACGCCTGTGTTCAGTCCCGAGGCCTGCCGGGATTCTGCCGCATTGTTGTCATCGTCATTCTCCAAGTTACTAGGACGGGAGACAGGCACATAGCTATTTGTGTTTTATCCTGTTTCAAATCAGTTTTTAAGGAATAGGTAGGTGCTTGGCGTGTTTTAAACGTGCATTAAGACCGGCTAAGGAGAATGGACGCGACTAATAATGACCGAGCCCGCAGACGAGGGCGTCATCAGCGTTCAGTTTCTTGAGCCGGTCCTAAGCATAAGTTTAAGACCAGCCAAACACATATTTATTCCCATTTAGAAATATCTTTTTAGCCAGAGAGTCAAAAGAATTTAATATATGATGGATTTCCGATGATTTGGTGATAGAAATTTACTTTCATTTTCCCGAACACCCACGTCTATTTTATGGTGTAATCCTTGTGCAAGTTGTACAAAAGAACCTCCTTGCACGTTGTTGAATAGTGAGACTGTCTGAGGTATTTGTGAATAAAATTATACCATGCTTTGTGAAATGAACGTGAAATGCTCGGATAGTTTCAGCCGGTGTAATAATTTGTCAGCTCTTTTTACAACCCTCTGGAGTGCGACCGTACTGTTTAAAACAGTACCTTTTCAATTTTAAAATTACTCTTACGTTTTGCCGCTACATTTGATCTAAACTCCGCATGTTCCCCAATCAGACAGCGAAGACTAAAACATGGTGAGTGGTCTTTAAGCCCAGGTGAAAGCTTGAGGGTGCGGTCCACCATTTCGAGCCCTATTGAAAAAAGTGTAAAATCAACTCTGTTCAGGGCCCTATACCATGCATGCATGCCAACCCCCCTGGGGTTTCTGAAAAAAAATACCATTATTGTTTTGTCCTTAATCTTTTTGGTGAGTCAACTAATAACAGTTTTAAATATTCACACAAAATAAATCACCTCCAAAAATGATAGTCTTAAAGTATTGCATTCAGCCGTTTTTCAAATGGCATCCCTCTATTTTTTCCGGTACTTAGAACAATTTTTCAGGCTTTTTTTGTCCATTCTGCCTTCACATGGAAGCCCAAAGAACCAGGGAATTGATCCTGGCAAAGATTTACACAGCTCACCATTTTGGGGACCCAAACAATCTCCTTTTTCAAAAGAAACTGTTGGGAGGGGGTACCTTTTATGCTAATGAGCTGGGCAGAAATTCTCATTTGAATTAATGTACTGCACCCTTGAGACTCTCCGGGGAAACTTGACTGTTCTTGCAGGCCCGTTTGCTTGTGTACAAAACAAATGCCATTCATTCCATGGGCTTTTGCCGCCAGTTATCAATCATCCTGTCATTGTTCAGTGTTATATATTAATGTATTTTTGAAAAAAACTGTCATGTTGAGCTAAGATCTCTCACTCTGATAAAGGATTATGCTCACCCAAAAAGTCTGCATTCCCAAACAGTACCTCGCTGAAACGATACGTGGATTTTGCTCAGTGTAGGGCTGGGTTAATTAACGAATTCTTCCGTGAGGTCGGAAATATTGCCATGCAGTTCTGAACTATGGGCAACTGTTGCGTGTATAAAAGCCAAGCTGTGGGCCGAACTGAAGGGACCAAAATCGCTAGTAATACAATAAATCAGCAGTGAAAGCTGTTGGAGGGCTGACAAGTGAATGCTTGAAGTACGAAAGTACGAAAAACAAACAATAACCTGTTGACTAAAGCACGGAATATTTCCTGGTTTGTAGGCATAAAACACACAGTTCTGTACTGAATATAATGAATTCATTGAACACTTAATAAGCCCTTTATCTGATGTTTTATTGTATTCGATGGTGACTTCAGTAATTTTCCGTGCCACCATATTTGATTAGCTCTTCTGACATTTCAAGTATTATTTGATAGTCTTCCCTAAAAAGATTTCTTTTGGTGCTGTGGAGTCTTTCTATTGAAGATGCATTGAAATACTGCTGTGTTGTGTTAATTATGTTGTTGATAAACTGCTCGTTCCTTTCAAAACCAGGAAAGAACGAAGTAACTCCATCACCGATGTATCATCCCGTAGTCTGAAAAGTTTTATGTTTATTATTTAAACTTTATTAGGAGACGTCTGTTGACGAAAGAAGTACCTGCATTAGAAAAATGTACAAATGTCAGCTCTGGTAAACAAAGTGGCCTAGTTAATTATAGCTAAAGTGAAATGAACCCGAGTATAGGGAGCAATCTGGAAGACCGACTGATAGCTTAGATACATGATACCTTTGCGAGTGCCAGTATAATAAATGGGGCGGGAGTTGATTGAGCGGCTGCTTTACTAAAGAAAAGGGCAGAGAAGCACGCTCAAAAAAAAAAAATGGGCAGAATCGCGCGCAGGCAGGATTCCCGCCAAAACAAACGCTTGTGCCACTACTATCATAAACACTATGCATCACACATTGGATTCTAATCACATTGAAAAACAAAGCTAGAGTACTTCGACTTTCAAAAGGTGAAGAAGTGTGGACTGAGCCAGGGATGAGTCTCCAAACCAGTCCAAAGTTTCCCTGTATCCCCTTTTTGTAGACGCTGTCTCGAACACTGGCGCCATAGTAATCATCTGTCATTTGCCCACAGATTTAAGCTATGGGACAGATCTCAGCTTGTGTGACATTCGAAAGATACATGTAAATAATGCATGTCTAGCTTAAGACTTGACTTTTTTCCCCGCTTCAACTGGCGTTCAACCCCCTCAATCCCCCATTTAGCATTGACTGCAGACGATGCGCGCATTTTCGGTGGGCTTACCTATTCTCCCTCATCTGAAGAGGCTCCGGTAAAACAGAGTCTCTCAGCTCAAGGATAAAGTAAACACATTAAAACTGATATGGATTAGACGCCTTCAATATTTTTGCCGTCCAACGATGTGTTTATTCGCCTGTGTACTCATAATATTTATGCATCCAGCACGGGCCTTAGGAAACGCTCCAGACACCGCCTTGTTGCTGCCTGTATATTGTCCGATCGAGAGTTCGCTGACGTTTTTCATTTTAAGGCGATGCATAAACTGAAATGGAGACAGCATTTTCACTGAGCCAACCATCTTCTTAAGATAGCAAACGTGAACAACGGAAACTAATGTGATTTTGTTTTTCTATTATGAAGACGTAGCTTTAACATTAGACCTACAAATATTTCAAACCGCAAACAGTTTGACAGACAGTCAGACGTCCTGTTGGTTTGGCTTGACTCTGTCAGAGAATAACAGTAGCATCCTTTTACTTATGTTTTTCACTTTTGGATGGAGTTTGTCATTGTAGACAGAGTTCTATGAACAACCACGAAGAAAGATCTGACCACCTTTTTTCAGTACTTTAGCTTGTCATTTGGTACAGGGTTTTAATTAAACTGGAAAGGTTCCTAATGAGTGCAAACTCGTAAGACAAGGCAATACAGAAAAAAATGAATGTTTACATGTATAGATTTTAATCAGGTTTTACACCTTTTAAAGACTGGACTCCCTGACACAGCAAACATCCGTGGGAACGGTTAGTAGCCTTGTCAAATAACAACGCATTAAATGAAACGCAGTAAAAGAAGCAACACGCAGAGACATCAGTCTGCTTGGCTTGAACGTCTATGTCTTATTAACATTTTGTGATTAAGGGCACGCTAGTGATGCGTGATATAAAAGGCCGCTGCTCTACTGGCCTAGGATGCCGGCATTTGGACAGCATTGCAGATTGAAAGGAGACTACACGGATGGGTTGAGGTTAGAAAATAATATCACCCCCCCCATCGATCACAATGGGTGCTTTTTAACATCTATTGCAGTCTGGCAATAAGCAGCAAGTCTTTAAACTGACATGACTCATCATCGAGTTTTGACATCCGGCCGTATCGTGGTGCCCCAAGGGACCTCTCTTCCATACTGCTCCCATAAGCTCGAGAACAAAAAAAATGGTGCATTTAAAAAAAAAAATACAACGAGTTTTGTGTTTGAAGTCGGTAGAGTGCACTTTAGTTTCAAAGATACACCGTGGTCGAGTGATATGCAAATTAATCCATTTGCTTTCACTTCATAACCTCGTCAGCCGAAGCTACGCGGAAGCCAAAGTATAGAAAAGTCTCCCGAAGGGCCGGGCATTGTCCAAGTGCCGAGTTCCCAAAACATACGAAATATTTTTTCCCCATCCTGATGTGCGAGCCTCACGGTACGGGTTTGTGGTGCCAAGCGAGCGATTGACATTACAGCGACCGGCAGTTCCCTCGAGCTGTGCGAGTAATTGTCCGGGCATTGACCTACACGCGCCAACATTCTCGTCCACTTAAGCCTGGACCGCGGTGTTGATTTATCTCTCATGTTAGCCCCTAAGCAACCTTGTAAAAAAGCTTGAATATATAAAAGAAAATAACTTTGAAAAAACGACGAACAAAAACACACCAGCGATACACAATTTGGTATTCTATGACATTTGTAGTTGTGGATATCTGGCAAAACACATTTTGGCCAGGATGACAAACCGTTCACTCAGCACCGACCAAACACGGGAAAATGTCAGATTGCTCTTAACTGTTTTCCCCTTCGGTTTCTCGCAGTGTTGGCGCTGTACGTTCGAGTAACTCACAAGGGTATGGTATGTTTCATCTCTCTACTAAATTGACTCTCGTCAAACGGGGAATTAAAGCAACCTTGTCCCTTGATCACACCGGTGATTGAGACTCCTGTAGGCCTAGACATCCGCTCTGTCTATTTTGTTGTGCAATTCAGTGACCAGGAATTTGCAAAATAAACCAACGGTGTAGAAACCTGCGTTCCAGCCGGATCAGAAGACTATAGTGAAACAACCTCTAAAAAAATTGAATGGTTGAGCCTGAATGAAAATCACGATAAAAAGAGAAATTGATGAGAAGCACGAGTGCCTAAAGTGGATTAGGTTGATAGAGTCAGTTGACGCAACGGTACTCTTTTTTTTTCAACCCTGCCACCCGCGTCCTGACTACCCCGGGCCTGGAGGCAAGCGGGTCCTCTTGTTTTTAGTCCCTGCTTGATTCTGAAGCTTTCCCCTTAACTATCGGGTGAGATGTGTCCCCTCTGTTTTTTCAACTATGTATATTCAAGGGTCCACGTAGGAGCTAGGACTCTCTTTGGCAGTATAGCCTTCTTGAGATTTTATAATTAAAAAAAAAAGAGGTTGTAAACACAGCGCTTTATTTATTGTCAGGGAAGATTGCCGTAAACTTTAAACCAAAATCGCTGGGATTACTCTAGTTACAAAGCGCTTTTTGATAGATCATGAAAAGAAACTTCCCCTTTACAATCCATTTTGTCTGTTAAGGTAGGTGTAGTACTTAACCGCGGAACTCACGGATGGCGTGGCTGCACGTTCGCTGCCGCAATCCCCGCAAAATCTATCGGGGAGAAATGCATCCGATTGCCAGAGGCTCTATGAATCATTTATAACGGCTGTTTCATGTGGATCTTTGGCTTTCTGATTATATTACAACGAAAGAACAGTTCTCAAAAGGTATACCTGTAGCCGCAACAAACCAATAGTTCCCCAATCAAGAAACAAAATATTGACTCGGTGCACTTGTTAACCGTTGAAAGTGCTTCAGTCTTACTGGTAACTGGGGCATTACCTTTACAATGCAGAAAATAATGAAGGCACGTATTTCATTTTCGGCAAACCAGAAATACAATTAGTTATGACGATTACAGTTACCATCTCCATCCATCTGCGTCTCGCCTGCATGACTGACTGTCCCATCATTTTGTAAACCGAGAGGCCTGAGTTCATTTATCAAACTGCGCAGGGTATTTATACGGATGATATGTTTGTGCAGAGGCATTCATACGTTGGAATCATGCCTATAGTGTTCTCCGTAATTTCAACGTTGTAGTACTGGGTTTTGCCCACATCACTTTACTAGTGGTTGTACCAGGAGTATATTCCGGATATTTTACGTTCCAATCCCGCTCTTGTTAGGTGTCGTTATTAGTCAGGTTGGCGTAGTGGTTCTCTCTTCGCCTT
>NW_019091385.1:1163951-1180395 GCF_001949145.1 Acanthaster planci | reverse complement strand
CGACAACGTTTTCAAAAAACGTAACAGCGACAACTAAATAGCAACGTTATTCAGAAATCTACATAAAACGTCTACACGACGTTAAATTATGACTTATTTTCAACTTTGAGAAACGACCATGGCACAACGTCAACGCAACGTTATATGGCAACTTTCAAAGGACGTAGTGAAAATAACCAGAATACAACATTTATACAACCATTGACTGAACACTCAAAGGTTGTGGTAACGTTGTTGTAATGTCATCATGGCACATGACCAAACGACAACCTTTACACAACGTTTCATAACGTTGTGGCAACGTAATGTGTTAGCTTGGGTGTGCATTGAAACAAATATATACCATTGAAGATAAATATGTATACAAACACAAATATGAAAGTATACCCATGTATTAAAATGAAAATGAACAAAATACGTAGGCTATGTATATTTGAAATTTATAAATATTCAGTAATCTGAATTATGTACAAGACAAAAAAGACAGACCAACGGACAGATAAGAATTATGTTTGAAAAAATGGGTGATATTAACTTCAACCCCCCCCATAACAAGAAACTCTTTGTCTGCCTTTCAGTCCGGATGATCCCAAGTGCCAGTGTGGCAATCACAAGTCGGACCACGATGATCGCTTCCTTAACAACCCAGACCCTAAGGCCAAGTGGAAGGTGGAGACGCACACCCACACCAGTGCCACCAACGCCTATGGGGAGATTGAGTTCATCGGGGCGGCCGGAGCAGGCTTGGGGCTCGAGCGGCGCAAGGTAGAGTCCGTGAATGGGGCAGGCAGATAGGTCTGGCTCGTTGCACTATCTTGTCGAAAACTGTTCCTAAATCTCCCCCTAATCTTTCTCAGTGTCTGAGCCAGTCTGATCCCGCCTTTTGTTTAACCATGAACTACTTCACAATTCAGATGTTACGGTAAAGAGTCAGGCCTCTACCCCAGGTACATGGCCTGGCCAGATTGAAGTCCTGCCCACCTTAACCACTTGCTGCTGGGGAACCCCTTTTCGAGCACCCTGGGTTTTATGCACAGAGCCGGGCTGCCCGAAATTGGACGAAAGAGCTGGTCCGTGTAACAAAAGGCCGTACTCAGAACATAAGACCTGCTGCTGGGAATTGCCATCATTTTTGGGCTTGCATTTTTCGAAGGTAATCCGTCACTGTTTCTAAACAGTATACCACTGTTTTGGAGATAGCGCACCCGTGGATTAGCACTGCGGACAAAAGTGCTCCAGGGCCCCATTGATGAGCGACACAGCACCGCTGCATGTGTAACGGGGAAAAATGGCACNGTACTTATACATTAAAATCTCGACAACTGAACCTCAGGGGAATGGAGTTATCCTGAAAAAGTATTCATTAAACTAAACCACTTCATCGTGGTACGTACCTTCGTGTGGCAAAACTTTCGTATCGCTTAGTCATTTAACAACGTGAAGCGCTGCTATTTTTTTCACTTGGGCTTCCCTATGTGTACTCACATGACCTTTCTTTTTTACGGTCACATGGTCGCTGCAGTGTCAGCGATTGAACTACCTGAAGGGGACTACAATTGGGCCCGCGTTGCAATCAGGTTAGTTTCAGCATCTTGAAAGCCAGGATTACACAGTTGCAGCTACGTTGAGTTATGCAACCTCGTCAGAAAAGAAATGAACTCGCGATGACTCCTAACCCTATATAGACTTCCGATACTTTCAACGCCGTTTGAAGCATTTTGGTGGCATTTTTTTTGAATCAGAAACTTCAAAATAAGTGGATATAATGGTGTGGGCATTGTTCGAGTTACGGTGGTATTTTTGTACATAAAACTTTAAGCCTTTTAACGTGTGACGTACATAGCACTGATCTGCTCTGCACGTGACATGACCAGCGCGCACCATTTGTGCACGCCACATGCGTCCGCGTGTACGTGGTCATGCAGCATCCGGGACATTTCCTTTGAGCGTTTGCAGGTGTGTATATCATGTAGGTGGTTTGCAGCTCTGTTCTCTTTTCTGACGTTTCCCGTGAAGATTTGTCTTTCTGTTTCATACACCCACAAAAAATTTGCAAACTGAAGGTAACAATTTCGTTTGATAAAAAGGTAGGAGAAATTAGCTCCGACGTTTAGAACAATGTTCTGCTTGCTTCCTATGCACCAAAAAGAACCGCGTTTTGGGTACATGATCCACCGGGTCGCACACAATGCCATTTGTTATATAGGCGATCTCTTTTCCGGTTACCCGATGTTAACAAAAAACGGGTACCCGGTTCTAAAAATACCCGCAAATGCACACCCCTACAATTAAAAAGGAAAATTGGACTGGAGAAATAGAAAGACCCATTTCTATCAATTAACAGGAGTGATTCCAAAGCAGTTGTTACATAATTAAAACAAGCACAATATTAACTAGAAACCCTGCCAGACACATCAGACTGCATCATTTGTCAAAGTGGCTTGCCTGCTCAGTGTAACAAGATCCAACAGGCATGACAGGTCAACTCTCCCCAAGGTCAAACAGTCTGGGAGTATGTGGTTGCCAGTCACCACAAGATCCAACAGTGGCACTGTTCAATGGGACTAGCTCCCACTTTCTCAAAATGGCCAGTGCATCTGGCAGAGTTAGGGTTAAGTTCAGTGTACGCAAAGTGATGGTTTTTACCTTTTTTCTGTCTTTTTCCCATTCTGGAGGATATAAGATGCAGGCCCTTTGGATTCCACAATGTGACTGTCATCTTGCCTGGTCCTTCATCAATGCTCCAAGGGGGGGTACTATTATGGCAACAAGGGGATTGGTGTGTGGAGAAGAAATAATCATAAAATGGTTAAATAATAATAACATTAATTATGAAAAACCATCTTTGTGCAAAACAAATATTTGGTTTCATTCCTAATATTTTTAAGGAGCTGGGTATAAACACTTTTCAAACTGAAGCTAATTTTGGCTTTCATTGGTAACCCCAAGACAGGATTACTGTCGGTTATGTTCTCAGCCAGAAAACAATTGTCATCATGTCTACAAAATGTATAACATCCGTCACTGTGCAATGTGTCTTTAATGTTTAGTTCAATTCTCTAAACCACAACAGATATAAGTCTTTCACAAGCTAAATTTGAATAAAATCTGGCACACTGAGTTCTTTAAATTCACATGAACATAACAATTTGAATTGTCCATACTTAAGTCACTGTTACTATACCTCGTGATTCGGGGCAAGCTTTTCCTTAATTTAGAGATGGCTTGCAACAATAACTGTTATCGATGGACAAGAAGGGCACAAAGGAACCAGTCCATTCCAGAGACAGTGGTCGTTATGTGAAAGTTTGCTCTGAATCATGAGGTATAGCAACAGCGTCTTTAGTCTGGGGAATTCAAATTATGTTAATGTGCAATCAGATAACTCAGCGTACCAGATTTTATTCAAATTTAACTCGCAAATGGCTTATAAACACAGAACCATACAATTTTTGACTGGTTGCACCAAGTATATGTAGCAACTTCAACTTTTGTTTAAATACAGAAAGGTATTCAATTTAGGCCCATGCCTGATCTTCCTGACCCAAGTGGGGTGGAGAAAGGCTACTTCCCCCTCCCCAACACACACACAATGACAAGATTCCCGCTTGCCATCCCATGCAGCCCCCCTCCCCTTATGCCTGACCTTCCTGACCCAAGAGGGGTAGGGAAAGGTTATTGCCCCTCTCAACCACCACACACAATGACAAGATGCCCACTTGACACCCCATGCAGCCTCCCTCCCCCTCTTTTTTCCCTTTCATGGGTGAAGCGTGAAGCCACGACAGCTGCCTAGTTGCAATTAAATAAGAAGGGTTAGCAGGTGTCAAGTATGTGTCCTCAGCCTCATATCATGTCTCGACTTACATGCCTCCATCATCTGAGTCATGTCTTACCTTAATGAGACGTATGTTCATTACACAGCTGCAAGTTCTGTGCACAGGTGGAGTCCACCATCAATGTTTGCCTCTGTGCAGAAAAAGTATATGATGTTTTCAATTATCAAATGTGAACTCCAAGAATGGCACGCTACGAAGGAAAAGAAACTTAAACTAAATAAAGAATCTTCAAGGGAAAAGTTGCAAAGACCTGAATTATTCAGGACTCGGACACCATTTCTATATCAAAACCAAAACTATTATCAACACCCCCCCAGAAAAAAACAAGGCGTAAACCGAAAAGTTGAAACAGGCCAGAAAACCAAGCACAACAAATTCTAACTACAAGTTAAACCATAAAAAGAGCGGGGGGGGGGGGCTGTGGAATCTCCCTACAACATATTTTCCAGTTTCTCTGCCATGGTTTTTTTTACAAGCTGAACCTTTAGGCATTTTTCAGTAACTCTTTGTGGTCATTTTGAAATCAATTCTGTGAATATCAAACATGCTGTACTTGGGCAGTGCCCACATTTCCAAGACAGCTAGATTAGCTCAAAATTTAAACTTCTCCACTACCATGCTCAATGCAAGAGGCCAGCACATACATATATATGGTCTTGAACATCAAATAACCACAACAACAAAACCATATCTGTACACTGAATTGAGTTCATGCAGTTTTAAAATAAATGCGGTGTGCATTAATTAACATTCTCTGAGATCACCACAACTGCTGGTGCATGGATTTGTAATGTGTTCATTACCAGTAAAGATCTTGAGCAAATCACTGTAGAATGGTATCGAGATGACAAATTTTTAAATAATTCACCAACATGTGGCATGTGGTCAGAGAATTTCAGTTTGGGCAAATGAATTAACATGATAAACTGCAGGGTGAATTAATCAAAAAGGCAATTAAAAAATGTGTGTATGTTGCTCATACCATTCACAGCCGGGGAGGTTTTTGTCAAATGTTTAATTTTTAAGCCTTTCTCCTCTTGAGTAAAAACGACTGCGGTTACACCATGGATCAATATCTTTCTTGAGTATGTGTGGTTCTGAGAAGAACCGGGGAGCAAATCACTGTAGAACGGTGTCGAGATGACAAGTCCCTGGTTCTTCTCAAAACCGCACATACTGAGATCGATCCATGGTTTAACTGCAATCGTTTTTTACTCATATAGTTCTTTCACCATGAAAACCTTCAAGTCTTATCTTCCTCTTCTTGTTTCCAGTTTTGGAGTAGGGCCAAGGATACAAAGGTACATGTACCAATAGTCCACTAGACTGGCTCTAGTAGAGTGCACTTGTAAGTTGTGTCCTGAACACTCGTACGTGTCATTAAAAATTATCCCTTTATATTGCATCGGAAACATGAAAGATTTATTATCATTACAGATTTTTAAACTGGTAATTTTAACTTCATGGAAGCACACCATTTATGGGAAGAGATTATCAATCTACTTAGCCTGCCGGCTTTCGATTTTTAAAGTTTTTATAGAAGTGACCATGAGTTCTAAAATGCTTATTTGACAAAAAAGAAACTCAGTGTATTTAGCTTTATTTTCAAGCTACCAAAAATGTACTGAATAAATATTTATTTCCTTTAAGTCCCCAAAAAGTGACCTTATTCCACCGACGATGAACTATTACAGTTTTCTCAATCTTTCGATTATAAATTCCATCAAAAATTGGACTACTTTCACCCGCACAGAACCACTTGTGCCTATTTGTGCAATTGTTGATGAACATTCCAAAAGCTACATTCTTCCTAAGTGTATGACTGCTACCAGCTTCAACACATGGCCATTAGTCTTGTTCTAAGGCGCAGATGGAAAATTTTGAGAATTGCTCTTTTGACCTTCAATTCACTCAGCAGGTTGAGTAGAATTTCTTTCCAATATGGAAAAAATGAAGGATGAAAAGTAGTCAAAGATTTGTGTTTGGCAGAGTGAATGACGGTTATTATGGTGCGTATCTCACAGACTCGAACACAAAGAAACGCTTGCAATCGGCCCACAAGCCACATGTCCGTGCACCAACAGAGAGCAGTGGATGCATGCAGGACTATTAGAAACATGCACGAACACTGATTTCCACCCCGACCATCCGAGCTGATGCCATTGCCAATCTCGCCAGCTTCTCTTTCTTATGAATGGTTTAAGTTTAGTTGGCAAACCCTGGAAATTTTTAAATTTAAATAACTTTAGATCGCTGGTTTTATGGGAGATTACACTGCCAAGGTTTGTGGGATTTGGGGAATTTTCCAAAGCTGGCATCATTGAAAAATTTTCAAATGCTTGGACAATTACTTGCATTTCCAGTTTTTCATTTATATAACGGGTTTTGCCCTTACCCAATGTATATTAATAAGCACTGTATGCTCAGTGCTTGTCCGAGAGCTTGCGGAAAAACCTCACAAGATTACTTGGGTGGGACTCAAGCAGGAAAACTCAGTATAGTGTGGGACTGGGAAATAATCATAGCACACAAGCAGTGAAATTTTGAGCATGCTTGATGGAAAGGTTGCAAGGTTGCGAGTTTTGTCAAAAAGTAAGAATTTCCCACAGACCACTGCACTACTTTTGCCCCTTTGAGTTTCGAATGTGAAATACAGAATAGCCACCAATTGACCAATCAGAGAGATGAATCAAGGCTCACATGACTCAGTGACATCATCCAAACCACGAGAATGTACTATGTAGGCCTTGGCCTATAAGCCTTATCGTAAATACTGCATGGGTGATTTTGCACAATAGAATGGCATTGCGGGAAGGAAAAAGGGGCAAAGTTTGCTGCATGCAGTATTTGCGATAAGGCTTATACTTATATACTAGGCACGGGCCAATGAAAGGTTGTGTTGAAATTTCAGATATTGTGAAATTTAACAAACTGCAGGTCTAAAATTGCTTTAAGTTAGTGAAACAGCGGACGACAAATCAAAATGCGCCACGTTAGGGTGGGTAGGGCCTACATATAATATGGTGCAAGGATGGGGCTATCAAATGCAACATGTTCAACTAAGCTTCAGCAAGCATGCTTAGGCCCCTAGGTCCAGTTCGAACTTGCTCGTTCAGATTCGAGGTGAACAAAATACCCAACAGAAGTAAAGAAATGCTAAAACTAACTGTAATCTCTCGTATCGTGCATTGAACAAACACTGGGCACAAATTTTGAATGAAATGTCTCCTTATTTAACACAAAAGATGAAGTTACCTTTCATTTGCTGGCTGTACTTTGCACGCACGTGGGCATCATCACGCGAGCGCGAATGTTAAGCAATATCAGTTATGGCGCCCGCTATGGTTGCACTACATCAAGTACGCGCTCGGCCCATAGGGGTCCAGACCAGTAAATAAGTTGCTACAGACAACAGTGATAAATATCCCCAATTCAGAAAATCAGGAAAAATACAAGTTTCACAGGTGTTCAAGACACGTATCAAATTAAAGCTCACTTCCTCATCTTTCATTTTCCTTTCAAGTTTTAGTGGCTTTACCAGAGAAAATCACCTCTCAAAACAGTCAGGAGGCCCATCGCCATTTTAGAAATTGATGCCTACACTCCATGGCAAAATAGGGCAATTTGGAGGGCCCTGTTTGGTCCAATACTTTCAGAAATACAAGCTGATAGTCCTGCCCCTGCATTTCATCCACATTTTTAACAAGCCACCCTGTCCACGTGCCACGAAAGGCTCTAATAGCAGAGAATTTGGCAGCCTACAAATCGTGATTCGGTCCGCGCATGGCAATTTTGGACCTATTTACTGGCCTGCAACCATAATACAGAAAACAGTGCAAAATCGGACTGAAATAGTGCCGCCTGTTGACTCTCGTGAAGAGGTTGGTTTTTTTCACTGGAAATTCAAGATTATGGCTGGAGGATTTTTTTCTTATCAATTTTATGGGGGTTAGCCACAAGTTTTTTTATTCGTTTTCCCCCAAAGATACCCCCAAAATAACAGTAAAACTATGCGCCCATCAGCTCTGAATGTAGCCAAAATAGGCCCGCAAAGTTGGGGCTTCAGTTGTGAAAGAAATACCCCGAACTGGAAACTATCAGTCCCAAATTTGGGATTTATCGAAATATTTTCATGATCCCTCCTGATTATGGTATGGGATCACAAAATATTAATGAACTCCCCTGCAAAAATACAACCACATCATGGTGGAATTAATGCACCACCGTGATGATGACTGCACACACTGATCTCCATTATAATGGAGATCAATGATGGGTGCACTTCAGCGCGCACTCGCTTTTGTGGTGTATAAAACTGGATGTCGAGATTTCTACGCTAGAGCTCACTGTTTTGTGGACTCTGGGTGGGAGTATTTACAGTACGAGCTGCCATAATCGGGACGGATCATATAAATAACTATTCAAATCACAAATTTGGGAAATACTGTAACTTCCAAATTGGGTTATTTTGCTAAACGGCAACACCTACAACTTATGGGCCTATTTTGCACAGATTTCGAGCGGGCGCTAAATGAGCGCATAAATTGACTAAAAATTTGGAGTATATTTGGGAAAGGGGAATAAAGACATAGGTTTTTTTAAATGTGGCTGACACTTTTAAAGTTGAGAAGAAAACCGCAAATGAACTTCAGGTGGTCAGAAAGTACAACTTTTAAAGTTCCATCTGACTAAATGGGATACTTTGAGTCAAAACCAACCAAACAACAACTCAGTAGTCAATGTGCATGTACATGTATATGCCGTGTAAATGTATGCTGAAGTATAATACGGCCTGCTTTTGTCTGGTACAGTCAACAGATATCCAAGGTGGGAAAGGGTTGAACGCATGTACAACGTGTAGGGGACTGACATAATCTGGAATTTCGGTGAAAAACCGGAGCACAACCTCTTCCTGAGATTCACCAGAGGGCGCCATTTCGATCTGATTTTGCACTGTTTTAAATAGGTGGGTATTGGTGTGGTGCAACCCACAGATTGGTGACCTTTGGCCTGCCTTGTAAAACGACAAGAATATAATATCAAATCGGTGCTCTGAAATATGTGATTGCCGCAAGCTTTCGGTAACTGAGTACCTTCTTCAGGGCAAGCATATTCAGTTAGCACTGATTTGATAGTATTCTTGTCGTTATTCTGATCACGGTGTTCCGCAGCCCCTTCCATATTTCTCTCAGCATGACGGTTCGTAAGTGACTTCGTCACAAAAGCGGACGCGCCACAATTTTCAGGCTTCCATTGGACGATCGTTGAATATGCGCGTTAACCACGCCCACTGGACACTCACTGCACATAGAGTTACATGCATTGATCTCCGTTTACATGGAGCCGTGGAACCGGCCGTTATCGCGCAACTTTAGGATCGACCAATTGGAGCCTGCAAATCCTGGTGCGTCCGCCTTTGTGACAAAGTCACCTACGAACCGGATGAGCAGTGCCCATGCAGTGGGCGTGGTTTAAACTGAAGAGACGTCACGCTTACGAACCACGTAGTCGCGCGGCCGTTGCTGCAGTTGCAGTGCGCACTGTACATGTAGGCCTACATGTACGCACAGCTCTAAGAATACAATGTATTTCAGATTTGATTAATTCTGGATTAGTCCTGTTTTTAGTAACATAGTATATCATTACAACCTTTGTATTGTTTCGGCAGGCCATTCATAGCTTCCGATACCAGTTGGCCTGCACATTCATATTCTGGCTAATTCTTGGAGAATTGCCTGTTAGTAAGCCATTGAACGGTTCCAATTACATGTAATAATGTATTATGATTGTATAAATTATCACTGCGTGTAATTTTTTATAAATAATTGATATGCAATACGTATACATTTACTTCTCTGTTTTTGCAAGGTTTTTTAAAGTTAATTTTCAGGCTGGAATGAACTGGAAAATAAAAGGATCGAATCTCGAACCAGTGTCCTTGTTACTATTGCTGTGTCCCGGGATCACCTCCCACAACTTGCTGTCCAGGCACACGCCGGACACCTCCAGGGCACTCCCCCCCCCGTGTGCCGCTACATAATAATTACTTGATAGACTCGAAAATAAAGCAACTGTAAAGTAGGTAAGGAATTTTGACACAGTTTTGAGTTTACACTGAACTTATTAATTTGATCGTGTTCAACTTGCCCGCTAACCTTAAATCGAACCATTTGATTTTAGCAAACACAGTGCTAGCAGGTGCTTGGAAAATCCCAATAGATTGGTGAGTCGGTTGTTAAATCGGGTAATTCTTGTAAGTCAGTACATGTACATAAATTGCCAAAGCTGATGAAAACGTGATACTAAGTTTTAGGTAAATTAACTGAACAACAGAGAGCGCTGTTGCTGTGATGTTGCTCAGGGAAGCCGCGGGGCTGAGTTCGCGCGGCTTGTTCTTGTATGTTCACGAACAGGAACGATTTGTTGTTCGTGGGCCGGCCGCTCAAATGTTGGGGCTGGTAGTTAGTGGCAAGCAACATGCAACATGGCGGCGGCCGTACTTCATTCCTCAGTTATTGTTTGGATAACTGGGCTGAATTCCTTTCAATTTAAATAGGAACATTCATTCCTCTGTTATGGAATTTAAAAATAATTAATGTTAATTTTGCAAAACTGCCCATTGTCTGTGGCTTTGGAAGCCATCTGTCTACTTTTTGCATCTATTCAAAAATCAAAATCTTACGAGTGTGTTCCTGTAAAACCCTGACAAGGAGGTGGTGTGTAATCTCCTTCCGAGAACAGTGTTCTTGAATCGTGTTCCCGCTGATCGAGCGTGAGAACAAGAAACCCGTGTCAAGAACAGGCCGCCCGAACTCAACCGCTTCAGCCAATACGCACCGACTGGGACCAAGAAAGGGTCCAATTTTCTAGCAACGGATGCTCATTTAGATCTCCACCAATGAAGTCTTATGAAATGCAGATAAAAGGTACAACTGTACTTCGCTGACTCACAAATGATAACGAAGTGAATGCGTTTGCGATGGCGTCGTTTACAACGAACACGCTCCAACCAACATGGCTCTTCTCAACCGATGCGGGGGTGCTTTTGCTCGAGGCAGGTAGACCTTTCGGTCAACAAGAGTGAGAAATTATTGCTCGTTGGATCATTGCTATGTACTTACACATTATTGAACCACCATAGAAAAGAAAATTTAGGACAGCAAATAGGCCCAAATATTTAAAATCCATCATTAATGTGCAAACGAATGAATGTTACGGTTTTCCTCTTCAGATGAAATCACAGCTTTGCTTTAATATGGAACTACTGAGCCAAAACAACAAAATATACACGTGAAAATAGTGAAACAAAAATTAAAATGAAGTTAAGTGAGACACAACGGTGCATTGTAAAGGTTTATATTGAAACAAGTTCAATGCAGCGACCCTTTAAAACGGTTGCCACGCCCTTCGTACTTGATAAGCAACATTTAGTGGTACCGTTGTAGGCATGCGCACCTCGCGTTCAGTGGGTGGCGCTCTTGTGTCTCTGGTTCTGCTGTGGTTTTTGCACTCGACTGAATAAACATTTTGATACTGTTTGAAGTTGGCTGTGTTAAACACCCTGTTGCATTTCAGGTTATACTTTTCTCGAGCTCTGTATTGTGGGCTTCAAGGAAGACCTAGTTAGTCCGTGTACAGCGTGTACAGCATCAAAAACATTTTGTATATCAAGACATTCTCCTACCAAGCTGAAATGGAAAACGGCAAATCAACGCTGGAGCTGACAGGCCTTGATGTAGAAAAATCAAACGTGAAAGGGTAAGATGGGTCGCATAGCGTAAAAATAGTTTGATTGTCGTTTTCAGTAAGCACAGTAAGGCAAAGTGCAACCGTCCTGGAAGTTGGAGTTAATCTACAGAAACAGTGTGCAATTGAAGTACAGAGAGTACAGAGTACATTCAATCATGAAAAATGCCGCACTCGAAAAGATACCAACAGTTAATGAGGAGCCATGCAGGAGATTAGAAGTGGTTCATCTAGTGAGTCAACAGAACAGAGAACTAATTGTTGTAGGTCTTCATGCAGCTTTCGAAAACCTTTGCTAACTATTCTGAAAGCATATAAACGTGCCAAGGGTCTTCTTTGAATAGTTATTCCTATTCCTCTCAAAACTCAAACTAGCTGCTGCAACAGTACAGTATTGTAATTGACAAGAAACAGGTGTGCTACTACTTTCCCAAATAGAATGAACAGAAATGCTGCAACTGCAGTTGACAAAACACACCTTGAAAGACTCTGGAAGCATCATCGACAAGAAATTGCATTGACAGGCCCAGCGGCGTATCCAGCGCTTGGTGTCGGGGGGGGGCAATTTAAAAGCGAATGCGGCTTCAGGCTCATTCATCGTAATGTTTGGGGAGAAACATTTTTAGTGGTTAACTTCATTCAAACAAACTGGGTGTATGCAAGGGTCATTCATCATACATCCAGTCCCTCTTTTACGACATAAACTCAACGTTTTACTGGTCAAGCGTTACGGTTTCCGTTCTATCTGAATCCACTTTGTGTATGCCTTTGGTTTGTTCTGGGAAGAGTAAAAACCAGTGGCGCTCTGCGGCAACTGTAATATGGCCATACCGTGCGAAGGCTAACAGTGATGTTTAGTTGGAAAAGGAAGCAAAACGGCTTTAAATTTCTTACTTCATTGTATCTTGTCACAAAAAACTGTCCTTCCAGTGAACGAATGGCGTCAAAGTTGTATCCACATCCAATACAAATATTCTTCAAACATATATACTGCATAACAAATGTTATGAAAAAGCAAGATTGATGAGGGTAGGCAAGCGGGGCAGTTTTGCATCAATTACTTCGTCGTCGATGAATACCCTTTCACTTCCAGACACTCATTAGGAACTTGGAAATAAAGTGCAAACTATCTAAACCATCTTCGCAGCAAATTGACGTTTACAGCCATAACGTGATAGATGATACAGTTTTGAATTACAGGAGAGTCATTACACGAACATTGGATCACTTTGTGGCGTATTAAGTTTTGAGTACAATCAGGATTGGTAATTGCATAACCTTAATTTCATGGGTTTACGACGGATTGTTGTCTTAGCAGTCTGTTGTTGATATTCAGGCCCTTGAAAAACTGCTAAAGCAGCATCTGGATGACTTATCTGGTCTAACTGTAAAGGCCTGGATGAATGCGATTTTCTGATTTGCGTATCATTAGATATCCACATTTGAACTTTTGACAAGCCAATATTTACATACATACCAGAAGGTTGAAAGAAATGCGTTGGGTATACGTTGTGTTGACCTCATACCCTTAAGGGGCTGGGATTCCACCCTCACCCCCGAATTAGGCCACCCCATGCCCGATTTTTTTTTTAAACTTGGCAAAAGTAGCAAATATGGAGTTTCAACTCAATCAGTCATTATGGTTTTATCATTAAAAGCCTCATGCGTGCCCACCTGCGTACATTCATTACCACCATGGAAAAAAATACACATGTTTAAGCGTAAAAAATAAGACAGCGTAATACTGTGGCCCATCCGACGAAGGTGAGGGCGCCCTCCTCCTCGAGGGGCGGCGCGACGGACATCACGTACCGGAGAGTCCCTGAACGGCTAGGGACAAGTCCGTTGGGACCGAAGCATACCGTCCCCCAAGAAAGTTCAATGATCTCTGGTCTTCGTTGAGATGATGCCTAATCTGATTGGCCGAAACTTAATGACGTAACCAGACAGACCTGACTTTAAATAAGCTTCGCCTGGACACCTGACTTATATACAACAATCAAAGTGGCTGGTTGATTCATCAACACTCCTACAATCACACTCAACCAATGCACCAGTACAGGGCGTTCTCAGTGGGAAGACTGTGTGACTAGACCTTGCCCGGAGCAATGAGCCCCACGATAACCCGTGTGCATCTAGTGCCCCCGGGACCTGAATACGTCAATGGCTGAGTTCGCCGCGGGCGGCTTGTTCCCGTATTTTCACGAACAGTTCGATTTGTTATTCGTGGATCGGCCGCTCGAACGCCGGGAAGAAACAAACAACATGCAACATGGCGGCGTCCATGTACGTTTCTCGAGAGTTAAGTTCTGGATGGGTTGAATTCTTTTCTGTATGAACAGGAATGTTCGTTTCTGTGTTTGGGAAAATAATTAATGTTAATGTTGCAAAACTTCCCATTGTCTACATGGTCTATGGCTTTGGAAGCCCCCTCTCCACTTTTGCAGCTGTTCAAAAACCAAAATCTCACGAGTTTTTCCGTGTGCTCCTGTAAAGCCGTGACGAGGAGATGGTGTGTGATGTGTTCTTGAGTCGTGTTCCCGCCGTTCGAGCGCGAGAACAAGAAACCCGTGTCAAGAACAGACCGCCCGAACTCGACCACAAGGGCTATCTCAGGGCTAGTACACCACTCACAACTTGCGCTGCGAGATAGCAATCCACCGTTAATCGACCGTAAGCTCCCACAAGAAATCTTACCATACCACCAAATAGCCCCTTAATTAACCCACTAAGCCCCTCGACAACACATGCACCACTCGGGGCTAGGAACTAACCACAATAACGACCCAAAGTACGAGGGTCTTACCTGTACGCCGGCTCAGTTGCTCTGCTCAAACCACATTCCAGTTTGTTGTAGAAAGACGAAACCAAATGCAAGGTTCTGCCATATCGTGCTCCCGTCGCGCTTTATATAGCCTTCGCGCTGCTGTGACCACGCCCGCGTACGCGCTCACGTGACCAAGCAGTGACTTTCGCTGCTCTATCGCACTAGCACTATGCACAAGGCGGAGCCTATGCGCCGCACTCGCTTAATATACAGTTATGCGCGCCTAGCATCTGCCTCTGTTACTGGGCAGAGTGCCATCTATAATTTCCGCTGTGCGCCATGCCTAGCACCCTCTGTCGCGTCACAGTACTTACAAATAGGGCAATTGGCGGGAAAATGTACCAACCTCATAACATAAGGCCCTTTAATTTAAGCCCCTTTTCGAATAATCTAATTGGATTATTTTAAGAGTCCCTTACTAAGGTATTTTATTCTTTTTATGCTAAAAGTAATAATCAGTTAATTGCTTCATCATGAAAGTCAAATTCAACCTGGTGTTTAAGCAATTCTCTGTTCAGCGTCTTGTTTACTTCCATGCCGCTATTACTTTTTATTCAAGATTTTCATAACAATCATGTACTTTCCACTTGTTGAAACAGATTTGCCTGACCGCCCAGAAAGTCTTCCTATTTGCTTTCTCATTGTTTTTTATCCATACTCCTGTTCATATTTGTCACTCCACTTCTTGCTGGTGGCTTCTCAAGTCTTTTTAAACTAGGCTAGATGAATGGCATTGTCCTCTAAACGAAAAATTGACTCTTCTTCATCCGACAAAATTATTATCCTCTGCTTCTATATCGAATCCCAAATCACAATCTCCCAGATCCTGTTATTTTCATCAATGAAGCATAAATTCATCTTTATACTCCTACATTCCCGATTAAAATCTATGTTTTTGAAATCTGGTACAGAATTATCCACGTCAGCATTTTCAGAGTGAACTTCTTCCTGATCATCATCAAATTCGTTCATCTGAGATTTGTCTTGTGCGTGTGTATTTTCTACATGCCTCATAACGTTACATCTGTGCCTAAAGCTTTTGCCACACCACTACGATAAAATAAGCAATAAAATTAGCAAAATAGCATTAGAAAATGAGAAGCAACTGAGCACTGGAAAAAACAACGAATCAGCAAATCTCAATCCTCTGATAGCCTTTCAAGTTGGGAACTTATTGTAAAATATTTATTATCAAAGTTTCCACTTGTGGGCTTGAACACCTCTGAAAACAACGACATGAAACTTGGCCAACACTGGTAGTTGATAGTTGAAACAATGGATGGGTGCTTTGGAGTGTCAAAAACTTTGTCAAGGCATGTCTGCATCGAATTTTCTGTTGCCCTAAGAAGTCCATTTTTATGTTTGCTCTAGAAAATCCAAGGTTTTGAGATGGCAAGTGGCATTTGCCTTGCTGCTGATAGTGGCCGTGGGTGTCAGTGTGACCATGGGGTTATTGTATTATTACAAGGATGACAACGCTGTAACAGTCACTCCACTGCAATCACAACCACCTCCACAACCAACTGGCGAGTACCAATACGCCAAGGCTGCCGTGGCTGCTGATGCTGGCGAGTGCTCAGAGATTGGCCGGTGAGTTAGGTAGTGAACTGGACTTTCATAAACTACTTGGTGTTAATCATGAAACAAAGTAGGTACATCTTAATATCTGTGAAATAAGTAGCAGTGGTTTTCACCAGTAACTATAAATGGCACTCGTAATGAACATGTGAAAAATAAGTATAGTTTGTATACGGTTTGGCGAAAATTTCTTGTAAGTTCAGACAGAGAAGGGCCATCAAATCGTGTACCGGTAGTTTCCCCAAATGATGGAGGAAAGCCCACCATACTTCAGGCTATTTAAGGACACAAGAAGTTACCTATATTGCTATTGGTGAAGACCTGAAACGTACTGGTGAGATGCTTTGAGGGCTACATCATATTCTTCTTGATAAATTGGACTTATACTGCATCAATAACCGGTTATTATTTCTTTTGTTATTCTGATATTGTTGAATATTTTCAGGGATATGTT
>NW_019091385.1:1150267-1163347 GCF_001949145.1 Acanthaster planci | reverse complement strand
TTTTTAGCAAGTCAAAATATCTTGAAGATTGTTTCAAACAGAATACAGGTTCTCTTTCAGGGCCCTCTTTCATGTGCTCTTGGATTGAAAAGCATGAACTCTAAAGTACAGTGTACCAAAAAGTGACTTTCTCCAGTAAACGTAAATCACCTCATAACATTTTCATCCCCGTTTACCAATTTCAACATAATTTCCTAAGCGGTTCAATTTAACTTTTATTCCACTTTTTTTCAAGGGAAATTTTTCTGAACTCAGAAGGGGAGATTCTGAAGGAAGGAGATACACTGGTCGACATCAAACTGGCTGAAACTTATAAGAAACTAGCAGAGGGTGGAGAGAATGCTTTCTATAAAGGAGATCTTGCCGATGACATCGTGGCCGACATTGCCGATAGAGGTGACTAATGCAATCTGGAGTAGAGCCCTTGACACTGATTTTGTATGGATTGTTATTCATTTGTAGTCGATGTTTGAACAACCTGTGTTCAAATCCGGACCCTGATCGTTAAAATTTATCATTGTATCTGGAAACGACTGTGATTTTACTGAACTTTCTTCCTAGGTGGTATCATTACAAAGGCAGATCTAGAAAATTATCAAGTACGACGGAAGGAACCATTGATGTTTGAGTTGGATGGTATGAAGGTGTACTCGCCTCCCCCACCAGGCAGTGGTGCCGTGTATGCACTCATAATGAACATCCTCCAGGGTAAATCTATTGGTTTAGGCGTCAAATTATCATAGACCAGTCACGTTATTCTGTTAAAATTTCTCCTAATTAATTAATGTTATTCAATATCTTCAAGTGTGACCTTCTCTATCTTGTTTTAATACTATATCTCTTTTCTTGATTGATCATTTCTTCTCAACTGTTCATATGTCTTGTTTCTTTTTGTGTAAGTCTCAAATAATGTGCAGTTTTCCATTTCATCAATGAGATGTTGATGTGTCATCGTCTATCACACTGCTGTTAAATTTTGGCCTTGTTTTGTGCCTCATGTTGTTTCTACTTTTTAACTAACGTCGCTCTCCGTTTCGTGCTATTTCAAACTCATGTAAGTATACAGTCTTTTTTTCGCTCAATTTGCAGCAATACCAATTACTTTCTCTTTTCGAGTGACACAAAGTGCCTTTTCGTTTCGTTTGGACTCATTTTAATTCGTATTGTAACCAATAATTATGCATTTTCTAGGTTATGGCATTGGTCCAGATAGCATTGCTACAACTGAAGCTGAAATCTTGACAACTCATCGTATGGTAGAGGCTTTCAAGTTCGCGTATGCAGGTCGATCATTTCTTGGAGATGAAGACTACGTTGATGTCAAAGAAGTGAGTTGCCTGGTGTAAAAAGATATGGGTGAAGTAGAGTATACAAAGTGTGGTACAGTTGCCAAAAAGGGCCAACCCTAACTTTATTAATTTTTTATCCGCCTTGAAAAGAAGCACCCGTCATCGGCTGAAAAGAGGTTGGTATGATGCAACTGTAACGCGTGCAGAGTCATTCGTGAACCAGCGAAGTGCAGTTCACACCATTGGAGCCTCTGTCGCTAAAAGAAATTGCGCCTTCTCCTGGTCCAGCTTGGGGCTCATAGGCTACGAGAATCATAAAAAAAAACAAGGAATCTGAAGAGGATTATTGGTGGCAAAGTGTGATATGAGTTTCTTCCCAGGGCCGAGAATTGCTGTATATTAATAAGATTTGACATGTACCTGAATCAACAATGGTCGCCCTGTTTGATAGAATTCCTGTAAGCCATTAAACATTGGAGCTTCGGTTTCTTTGGTCTCCAGGTCGTTGCAAACATGACGTCACAGTCTTATGCAGACTCCTTACGAGCCGCTATTGATGACAACATGTCTCACGATCCTTCTTACTATACTGCCTACTACAATCAGCCTGATGGCGGCACATCTCACCTGTCGGTCGTTGATACATACGGCAATGCTGTAGCTGCGACAAGCACCATAAACCTTTAGTAAGTAAAAAAAACAATATGTAAATTACAAAGAATATATATTTATATGCAATCACATTTGGAACAAAGGGAAATTACATCTGTGTATACCTTTCGTTACTTCGCCAAATAGTCACGGATTATAAGCTGTGAAAACTAAAGAATACTAGATCATCAGAATCAATTTGACCTATCACTGACCCCTGACCATTTTGTCCAGTTTTGGATCCAAAGTTCGTGGCAATCGGACAGGAATCCTCTTCAACGATCTGATGGATGATTTCTCAAAGCCCGGAGAACCGAACGCTTTCGGCGTCCCGCCCTCCGTTTCAAATTTCATCCGGCCAGGAAAACGACCAATGTCCTCCATGACACCCACCATAGTTTTGGATCATGAAGGCAAAGTTAAACTTGTGGTTGGTGCATCCGGAGGTACACGCATTACCACTGGTGTGGCGCAGGTACACAAATTTATCTTCCATAATTCCGCGAGTGCGATTTCACAGAGTTTACTACATAAACCTTTTCCCAGTGATGTCACGATCGTGCTGGACTAATGATGTGTTATGATGGTAATGAGTGCATAGTGTTGTGATAGTAAGCTACTTAATAGATTTATTTAAACTAGTCTAAGCATGCGGTATTCGCACGTGCGCTTGCACGTGGTTGAAGCTGCCCATAGGAATATATGCGATCACCGTGGCCGAGGCGGTCCACACGTGGTGGTATTGTTTACATTTAGCGCAATCTAGGTGAAAAGGGTCTGTAGTCTGGAACTTTTTACCTGCCATAGGCTTGCTAGTTTCAAAGCATCATGAACTGAACGCTAAAATGTCGTGCACCACGCCGATGTTAACTTCAAAAGCATGGGTGTCGTGAGGGAGGTGGGGTGTAGGCGCTTGCTCACCCCTTAAAAATGGGGGAAACGGAACAAAAACAAAAGAAGTAAATCCTGACGTTTTGATCTCAGCAAAATCTTTCGCAAGGCAAAACCGTGCCGAAGAACCTTTTTTTTTTGCCTTTGAGAAAGAGTGTGCTGAGTTCATACCTTAAAGTCCTCCTTCTTCTGTGATTTCAATTTTTAGGCCACTGTAGCCAGCAAGCAGTTTGCAGCAGTTTTGAATCACATATGTTTTGAAAGGAAAAAGTAAGCAACAGATGACAAAAATGAGAAAGAAGGTGAAAAACACCAATTTGTTGAATAAGATCAAAACTAACATCCTATGTTTATCACGCGGAAAGTTTCCCCTTGAAAAAATTGGTATACCCTCCCAAAGTCCCTGTGATGCTCATATTCAATAGTCATTAACTTCAACAGGAGAAGTGACCACAATGATGGATGCATAATCACAGTACATGCTCTTACCAGTGTTATGCATAAAGCAGTAGACTTTTGCAGTGGTATTAACAGAAATATGAATATTATTAGATACTATGTAATGCTAAAATCTAGTGAATATGTTAACAGCTAACGTTCTGTAACAGCAGGAATTAGAATATATTGTATCCATCGTCAGCAGATGTATTAAAGTGTCCCTGTGGTTTTAACATCTGTAAACATTAAGTGTTAATATTGTCTTCGAAATCCCTTTCGGTCAACAGGTATCCGTAGATGCATTGTGGTATGGTGACAGCATAAAAGATGCGATCCAACGCAGGCGTTTCCATCATCAGTTGGTTCCAAATAATGTCACCTATGAAGCAGGTTTTAATCAGGTAAGGACGCCCTCAACAATCTATTCATGATTTTAGGCGAATCACACTTATGAAGCATGAATTTTGTTTGTTTTTTGTTTGTTTGTTGGGTTGTTTTGCTTTATATATATAGGCCTATAGGCCTATATATATATATATATTTTGTTACGGTAACTCTACAATCTTTCATGTTAATAACAGAGCAATATCTTTCAAGTTGTACGCTCCAAAGTTTTCTTTGCCATCATGATAATAAAGTGATCTCGCCTGTGTTCAGGACGTCATCGATGGTTTGAGAGCAAAAGGTCATTACCCTTACGAGTCTACCAGAGGCTGCGTGGTACAAGGCATAATGCGAGACGCGCATGGATTCTGGAGAGCTTACAGTGACGACCGGAAAGGAGGCTACCCAGCCGGGATTTGAAAATCGATCCGGGACGACGAGACTGCATGCGACATGGCAACAATTAGTTTGTATGTTTCAGATGTTTGACATAGTTGATTGACAGGAAAAAAGAAACCTCCAATAAAGCTGTTGGGGGTTTGTTAATCAAATTTTACCTTTAAAACAAATCTGTTCCGAAAAATTACAAAATTTGAAGCAGCAGAAATATAAATGGTTGGAAACATGATAACCAATGACAATATCGAATAAACACTTCCAGGAACAGATCTGGGACGGTGGGGGTAGATCCCCCCTCCCCCACTCCGCTCTGAAACCAAAAGAAAAGGTGAAAATGAAGAAAAGAATAATAAAAAAAAACTGAGGAAGTACACAATAAATTGTAAACAATGCATGTCATGTATAATGTTTCATCATCGTTTCCGCTTGTTCTCATACGTTGAGACATTTAATTAATAAAATCTCCGGTCTGACCCTACCCTGGGAAAATTCCCAGATTCGCCCCTTCAGCAATCTTCTTGAGTGTCTCGCTTTTGTAGACTATAAATTTCAATAAAATCTGGTACTCTGACATACGTTTTTTAAATTCACGTGAACACAAGAATTTGAATTGGCACTGTTGCTATACCGCATGATTCGGACAAGCCTTTGCTTAGTTACATAAGAGACGCCTTGCCTTCATACACTGTTCTCAATGATAAGAAGGGCACAAAGGAACCAGTCCATTCCAGAGATTTTGGTCGCTAAGCAAAAGCTTGCCCCGAATCACGAGGTATAGCAACAGCGTCATTAGTCTGGGGAATTCAAATTGTTATGTTTATGTGCAATCAGATAACTCAGGTATCAGATTATATTCAAATTTAACTCGCATGAAAGGCTTATTGAGCGTGTCTGCTGTATGCCCAAAGTGTATAAAGATTAGTATAGTAAAGTATAAAGCACTAATAAATAATGCATTATTCCTGATAAATGTATATTTATAATACCATTGTCTGGTCTTTTATTTCGTTTGAGCGTTCATTTGGGTTTTCTCATGAACCTTGGAGTCATGTGACTTAAGCCGCGGATTTTCAAACTAAAGATACCGTTTATCTGTTGGAAAGACCGTAAGTTTGAGTTTACTGTTTTATACGATATGTGTCATTTTGTTTACTAAATAGCAGCTACATTAGCTCCTTATTTGTCCTGATAAGACCATTACAAGCATTAAAAAAACGAATACTGATTTAATTACTGGCGTTGATGCATTGATCTGAGATTAGGATTCGTTTGGGATACTTCTAGAACTGTAACGTTTATTTTACTTAATTAAAAATATCGATGTACAACATTCTATGTTTTTTTATTGTGCCACCTATCTCTGCCATCACAGCTATTTGTGCAAGAAAATTTCATACATGCCATCTTAATGACGTTCGATATCATTTGGGGAGGTTCATTCACCTTATATCCTCATTAAAATGGTGAAATTCATGAGTATTTTGCCTATCCACACTACAGAAAATCAGCAGCATGCATGTACTCTCAATAACTGTCAGATGTGTGACAGCTTGATCAATCGCAACTCAGCTCCCATCTTTCCTTTTGTTTTTCTGACCCCAACAAAAAGAAAGCTGAGCTAAGATTGGACAACAGAATGGATGCAATTTGGGCCAATCACAGTGCGGCTGTCATCTCTGGGTGACAGGAAAACAAGTAATTCTTCGAGTTCATTTTTGGATTGTTTTGCTCAGATTGCTGGATTAGTGGCTAAATTCGATTACAAAGAGACTTTAATTAACAGACCAATTTCATCTCTTAGATCAGTCAATGGAATTTAACTTCAAGTTCATTCATTCTAATTTAACAGTGTTCATTGTGTAAATAATTGTAGATGCTTTTGTCAATAATATCTTTAAATATTCAAGAAGAAAGAGGATGCATTAAATACGTTGGAAATAACTTCTGACAGATCCAGGCATAAATTATTGAAGTGTTTAAGACGTTTCAGGTGGGGAAAACCAATTCCCCAACAACTACCCCTGTATCCTGGGGAAACTGTGTCATTTTGGGGACCGTTTGGGAAAAGATTTTTCCGTTTCGTACCCAGCTTTGTAATTCATGAAACGGATCCTTTCATTGCAATTTGAAATTTATTCGCACTTCATTTGACAAGTTTTTGATAGGCCTATAAACTTGCTCTCTGGCCATGTAGGGTAGGTATTCGTTGGAGTTGCATAGGAGACGGCTGTTGGTTCGAGACTTGGTCCATCGGCGCAAGGTCTCCGATCCGTGCAAGGCCTTCCGCGTTCTTTTGTGTTAAAGCAGCCACTGTGTCCACGCTGCTGCCGAACGCTCAGTGTCGCTGACGCGTACCACCGTACATCATGCGTCCTTTAGTTGCCATTTGGCCGCATCTGTTGCGACTCGTCCCTCTGGACAAGCCGTTGGACAAGTCTGGCTGAAGTCTTGTGGCAGCAGACAAGCCTGCTTGGTGAGTAACAGCGATATTTCGAGCTCACAAACAGCAGAATGGCTGAGTGTCAACCATCAAAAACGATTGCTAAGTATATTTCAAAAGTTGTTATACGTCGGATAATGCGAATGTTTTTGGCTCAATCCATGCAGTGGTTCACCTTTGCGCTCAAAAATTTTTACCACAGATTGTCACGAATTTCGAGAACCATTATGACTTGCTCTCCGTTTTGGTCTCTTTCTACATCTTTTTGCAGAAAACTTGAACTATAGCATGGTGGCACAAGCGTAATGTAGGGGCGACGCCACACAAAGTTTATCTCACAATTACAGCCATATAAACGCATAGACCTCCAGGTCCTATTCAAAACTACAAGGGTTTTTCTTGATCTCCGCGGCACCCGACTATAATCAAACCTATGGGCAAATTTACTCCTCGGTATAGGGAATTTACGCACAGTTGAAGAATTCCAGTCATAAAATTGTACGAAGCCATTTTACGATTGTAAAAGAAATCCTCCCTTTACTTAATATGTTCCTTAGGGTTTCGAAACTATGAGGTTGCAACATTTGAATAGAAGATGTAGTAGTACTGAAGAGCAAAAAAGTGAACGTATTTTGGGAGCACATGAAAACATTATTACTGGCAATGTAAGTGCGTTGCGCGTAATGCGCAATGAACGCGCTGTCATCTACCGTTTCACCCATTGTTTGCCCATACTTTTCACAATTACGGTTATACGCGCAGGACAATACGGGCGTTTCATAATAGTGCGCTACCAAGAGTTTGCAACGCGTTGGCCAATCACAATGCACGAAATCTGTCAACCCCTGCAATGCGCGTTTAGCCTGTTAGAAAGGCGCACTATTATGAATCACCCATATTGTGTTAACAACTTGTGCACCGCCATTATTGCTGTACTGGCGCTATGCGATCTTTGATGCTGCCCCTGTGTCTACGGACATCAACATCCTGCTCATCGTGGTCACGGCACCGGTCACTTTGGCGTTTGGCAGTATTTTCTATCCATGTTTCAACTTGCTGTCCAACACAAATTGAACCATTTGCTTTGAGCGACGAGAGTACTACCATCTGCAAGCGCTTTGAAAATCCCTATAGGTTGGTGAGCTAGTTGTTAAACCGCGAAATTTGCGTAAACTCCCCCTTTCTCTGGGCCACAGGTGCACACCGCATCTACCAAGTGATTGGTGTACTAATGAATGGATAAAGCTGGCCCAGTCAACTTCATTTAAGAGTAGCAGCAATGAAAATTATTGTAAACAGACTTTTTATACAAGCAACTTCATTGTCTTATGCCATTTATGAGAACTGTTTGGCTGAGTTCGGGCGGCTTGTTATCGTATGTTCACGAACAGCTGGATTTGTTGTTCGTGGATTGGCCGCTCGAACACCGCGAACAAACAACCGGTTATTGGTGGTAATTAGAGGCAAGCAACGTTATTCGAGAGTTGATGTTTGAATGGACCGAATTCTTTTCTATTGAAACAGGAACATTCATTGATGTGGTATGGAAAGTAATAATGTTAATTTGGCAAAACTTCCCATTGCCTGCGGCTTTGGAAGCCATCTCTCTACTTTTTGCAGCTGTCCAAAATTCAAATCTCACGAGTTTCTCCGTGTTTCCAGTAAAACCATGACGAGGAGGTGGTGTGTGATCCTATTCCTAGAACAGTTATTTATGTGTCGTGTTCCCGCCGTTCGAACGCGAGAACAAGAAACCCGTGTCCAGAACAGGCCGCCCGAACTTGACCTTTAAGGTTAGGTTAAGTATAAGGCTAAGTGTCTGGACAACTGAGGGCGCTTTACTTTGATGTTAGAGGAAGAGTAGCACGGAATTGTCTAGTTGGGTAAAAATACTCACCTGCCATATCATTAGAATTATATGGGAGGAGAGACTCACTTTGTATTATTGTCCTACATTATATGGTCTAAATCTCCCTGAAGAAAAAATAGAGCGTTCTTCCGCTGTTAAAATGTCAACGAACCCCATTACACCTTCAGCCTATAGAAATAAAATATGCTTTGTGTGGTCAACAAAGCTTATAGTCACTGAAAACATTTCTCTGAAAGTATTGCTGGCTGAATAATTGCTATGCATGCACCCATAAGGCAGTGAATCACTATAAAACCAAGTAGGTAATCATTTTTTCAACATCACTTATGCTCAAACGAATGAATATTAAGGTTTTAGTTCACAGCTCGGCTCATTTATAAGGAAACAAAGTCCAAAAAGTGCACTTGAAAAGGAGGTTAAGCGAGACACAGAGGGCATTTGTGAAAGTTTGTATTTAAAAACATTCATAGCAGTTACCCTTTAAAGACCGTGTATATAGGATTTGCAAGATCTCAAAAACGGGACAGTTGATTATCTTGAAATTTCTTAGTGTGACGTAAGTACATAATAATGTCAGATAATCTGTGAATCTTTCCGCCAGGAATGCTGTCATTTTCAAGAAAAGAGAAATTTCATATTTTTTTCCGAAGTTTGTCCGTCCTGTGGCAAATACAATTCGTTCAAGTTCAACGGGCGCAACAAAAATTGAACTTTTGGAAGAGTCTATTTTCTCGGATAAGGTACAAGCTGCCAACGCGCCTTCGGTATGCCTAAACAGCATTATTAACTAATAAAATAAATATGTAACCATAACTAACAGCCTAAAAGAGAATTTGGAATGGTATGAAATTTGAGTATGTTTATGAAACTGTGGAATTTACCTCACGTGAATATATCATCATGATATAACTCCTTAAGATAATGGTACGGTCCAAATAGATCATGGTCGCTCCTTCAGAGCTCCCCGGTTTTCTCGAACAAAATGTCCAACTTTGAGACATTTAGCTTTCTGTTTTCCAATCACAGTAACTCTCATGCCCAAATGCAAGGATAGTTGCCACATTTGTTGATTTATAAAGTGTCTATGATGGGCACTGACGGTATGTGGGAGGCTACGTGTGAAGAACCATGGAGGAAGAAACACAAAAAGCGAACAAACCGGTCGATCGTTCTGTGCATAGTACGTTTTGGTCGCGCAGTGACCTGTGGTTACTGCAGTCAACTCACTGCACGGTGACATTGTGTTTATTCGACAAAATTTTCAGCGTTGCATTGCTAGAGAAGGAACACAAAGTTGAAGCTAAATTTGCAAACCACTGTCACTGCTCAATGCCATTGAAAAAAATGCATTTTTGAGGGCCACAGTCTGTTTTCTCCAGATCGACTTCGCCTGTGCACTATCGTGGTACTCAGGAACGACCCGTGGCCCATGGAGTTTTGAGAGACAAATTTCCCGAGCTGGGCTTCGAGTGTTAAAAATTAATAGCATTTTTTTCAATTTTCCTCAAAGCCGTGAACTCCAAAAATAAAACGGGTCCTTGAAATAATACACAAAGTAAACCATAAACCCCAAAATTGGTAAAGTTTGACAAATTGCACAACATGCAAATCCTATACAGTGCCTTTAAAAATGATTGCCGCACCCTTTGTGGGCAAAGTAAAGCCATTTAGCAGTGTTCACCTGTCCTGTATAGGTGACGCTCTGGTAGCGTTTTTGCACTCGACTGATTAAATATCCCAGCACTGTTAGAAATCGAGCTGCGGGTTAGTCACCGTGTTGCATTTTGGGTTACTCTTCTTGAGCGCCCTGTTGTGGACTGTAAAGAGCAATTAAGTTAGTTCGTGTACAGTCCAAAAGATAGGCTGAATCAGTACTCTTTTTTGATTTGTATATCAAGACATTGTCCAATCAGCTGAAATGGAAAACGGCAAATCAACCCAGGAGCTGACAGGCCTTGACGTGGAAGAAGCAACCATCAAAGGGTAAGATCGGTCACATAATAATATAGTTTGATTATCGTTTTCAGTAAGTAGGCCTACGCTCAGGGAAAGTGTCTTGATACTAGTAGCTTAATCTGTAATCTACAGAAACGGTAAATTTTGAGGTAGGCTCTACGGAGTAATCTAAGTCTTTTTAAAAATGGGGGAAAATACGCATTTGAAAAGATATCAGCAGTTAATGAGGAGTTATTGGAAGATTCGTAAGTTGTTCATCTAGTGAGTTAACAGAACGTCAACAGAATAAAAAGCCATTTCTGAGCTCTTAATGCTGAAAAGATATATAAAGATGCCATGGATCTTATTTCAATACTCATTCCAATGCCGTTGGAAGGAATTACACAACAGCTGTGAAAACAGTACTGTATTTGATCAAAAAACAGATATGCCGTGACATTCGCAAAAGGAATGAATGGAAATTCTCTCTCATTTTTATTGTAGTCCTTTTACAGTTAACAGCGGCCAATAATCTGTCCATCAACTATTGGTTGTCGGAAATGTTCTCCCATGGCCACGCAACACGAATCCTATTTCCGTTGTCCAGTATTTATTGTTTCTCTCTGGTGAAATATTTTATGTAGATATTTGTCCCTTCATACTAAGTCAGATAACAAGACACCTTGAAAGACCCTGGATGCATCATCGACAGACCTATTATTCACACAAAATACTTAAGAGCCGAATTTCAGGTATGATTTGTAAGCTTCACTTCCAACAGGTGTCACCGTCATCCATTATAAAAGTCTTCGTTAAATGCAGCTACGCGTTCACGCTCAAGTTATGATAACACGTCATTCTCAGGCTACAAATAGACCCAGTTGAGAATACTGCCAGTTTTATTGGGTAATGAATGCTACTTTCAGACTATTTTATAGGCTAGCTACTACTTGTTACTTTCTTGGTGAGTTCTATAGGACCGATTTATGAGTACTATTGTTTAATCATTCTAACAAAGTGGGTGTATGTCGCAAGTGGTGCAAGTCACTTATCCAATCCCCTTTTACAATATAAACCCCGTTTTGCAAAGTCAGACTTCATGGTTTCCACAGTCTGAATCTATTTGTATTTGTCTAACTTTGTGTAGACCTATTCAAGGATTTGTTTCTGAGTGCAGTAAAAAAAAAGGGGGGGAAGTGGCGCCCTGCAGCTATAATATGACCTTTGGTAAATTCCTCTCCCCTTTCTAAATCGTTCATGTTGGGAATCAGGTCATGAAAACCCTTGCCAAAGGAACCAAATTGAACTTTGAAATGACCTCTCCTAACTTTTTTCCAATCTGATACTTCACAAATTTGCAGGTGGTTTTCCACTTGTTACTAAGTAACCTTTCCCCATACAGTTTAGAGCTCGTTTTCAGCTGAAGGCTTAACCTATAGGACCAGATCTCTCTCCCTACGATAAGCTGTTTCCTAAACTGTTCCACTCAACAGCCTGCGACTCGTTTATTACTTGTCCAACTTCCTGCTTTTTGTCATTGCGTCGGTGTATTTGAGTACTGACAGTGGTTATTAGAGAGTTGAACAATATTTGAACAGCATACAACAATTGCTGTTGGTGGCGATATTTAGTGAAAGATCGTGTCTCTATGCCAACGACCGATAATTGGACTCTGTTCTCACAGATCAGATATTGCAGACGATTGCACAATTCAACAAGATCCTAATAAACCTCAGGTTGATTGATTCAGGTTTGCAAAAGATGTCTAAGTTAGAGTATAACAGCGACTTGGAGACTGGGGCCAGAGAAAACGATTATCTCATCTTTTCTGAAGAGAAACGCGAAGTTACTACCTTGTAAGTTCTTAACTTTAGGGTCACAGTAAAGACAAGTCTTTTATAATTTGAACAATGTATACATGTATATGTATTTGTCAGTGTGAAAAATTGTAGCGTGCCAGCATTGGCTTGGTCAATGACGCTGCTGTTCCAAATTGAACCTTGTACCTGAGTACTCAAAAGCCTGTTCAAACACGAACTGAAATAACATTTTAGCGCGTGAACTGTGCATGGGCCTGTGAAATTCAAACCATGATTTTCAATTTATGTCAATATGATCAAAACGCTGAGTCACCGTGATTCGCATAAAATAATAACCTGGGTTGAGCGAAATGCGTGGTGGTTGAATGCAGATCGGGGTTGGATGTCGGCGATCGTAGCCAGTCACGTTTTCAGTCGTTGGTCATTGGCTGAATATTTAAACAAGTTGGTTTAACGAGCAGCTGTGGTCATGGATTCTGATCTTGGCTTTGACTTCAGAAACATTATGTGGACTAAAAGACTCCACAGTAGCTGAATGTAATCTCCCCAGTGCTAGTTTCTCCCAGTTGGGGTCATGTCAAGCGAAGAAACGGCTGCTATTTGTGCGCACACTGTGCTTTATACACAATGGTTATGCAGCACGACAGTATAGGCTAGAGGATTTCTGGATGAAAAGAGGATTACTGGGTGTATATTGTACAGAGATTAGAAATACGAGTTTATTTATTATTGTGATAAACACGGTGTGGTGGGGTGATTACATACTGAAAGTACTAAGGTTTATTTCTTTATCATCTCTTACTGATGGTCCTATTATGATGGTACAGAACAGTACAACCCGTAAGCACTTTTCACGTCCTTGCACTCCTGAAGATGACCAGAGCACACTGGTCGAAACGTCGAGTACACACTCACGGGTTCTTTTCAGAACCATGCCTCTTCCAAAAAGAGATCTGTTCACAC
>NW_019091385.1:1107769-1148244 GCF_001949145.1 Acanthaster planci | reverse complement strand
AGTACCAATACGCCAAGGCTGCCGTGGCTGCTGATGCTGGCAAGTGCTCGGAGATTGGCCGGTGAGTCGGCTAGTGTACTGGCCTTTCTCGAGCTAAGTGATGTTAACCATTATGAAGTAGGCCTATATACAACTAAATATCCGTGACATAAATGTGTTGGCCCCGAAGAGTTCGGAAGAGAATAAAAATATGCTTGGTCATTCTTAAACGTGCGTTTAAGACCGGCTCAGGAAAATTGACGAGACTAATGCTCTTGCCGGCTGCTTGGACATTTTCGGCGTTCGTTCGCCTGAGCACTGGCCAAGCACATATTTATTCCGATTCATAAATACCTTTTTATTCAGAGAGTCAAAAGAAGTCAAAATATGATTAACTTCCAACGGTTTTGTTCTAAAACTTTACTTTCATTTTCCCGAACACCCCCGGCCATTTTATGGTATATTCCTATTGAAAGTTGTCCAATAGAATCCTGTCGATGAACTTGACGCGCGCGTTGTGCGTCACGTGCATACAGAGTCCTAACCAATCCTAACCAGCGCGTGATTTACGCAGCAGGCAGTATCACTTCTCAGCTGGCATTATCAAATGTTTATACACGTATACGGTCACGTGACGCGTTTCCACCAATAGGAAGAGAAAAATTGACCTAAGTATTTATGAATGAAGGGAATAAATATGTGCTTGGTCGGTCTTAAACTTGCGTTCCAGACCGGCTCAGGAGAATGGACACGACTAAGGCCGCAGGCGAGGTTCGCACAAATTGCCTTGGCGGCAAGAGCCATTGAAAATGTACAGCGGTGTGATTTTGATCATTTTTCTCAGGTTTTCTGCCTTTGTTCAGTTTTGCACTCAGTTTCTAATCTAAGTGGGATTTTTAGTGCTATGTTAAAAGACTGTACAATCGTGATTTTTTTCTGTGCGCAAGAGATTAGATTAGAAACTAATAGCAAAACGATTTAAATGGGGTTGTTTGAAGAGAAATTTGAACAAAGCCAGAAAACCTGAGAGAATATGATTAAAATTGCCCCCCTGTACATTTTCAATGGCCCTTGCCGCCAAGACCATTTGTGCGCATATGTGCACAATTATGCACTTATTAGTGAAAAGGTCTTTTATCAGCATTCTCATTCACAAATATCGTTTTGGTCAGAGAGTTAAATGAAGTCAGTATATCATAAATTTCCAAAGATTTTGCTCAAGAATTTTACTTCCACCCCAGTCCATTTTATGGTATATTCCTTGTGCAAGTAGTCCTGAAGAATCTTCTTTTATGGGCATGGCGTACGCGTGGCTAGTTCTACGTGACGCAGCGCACAGAGACTCTTGACCAATAGGAATGGACGAAACTGTCTCGTATCCAGGTGCCCAAGTGTTTTTACGAGCGTTTCTACGCAGCCGGCATTATCAAAGCGGGAATTATCAGATTTTTACGTTTCGTGACCACGTTTCATGTTGTTTAAAAAGGGAAACTGTCTAAGGTAGTCATGCATAGTTTCTGATGAACGTGTTAAAGATAATTGTAGCGAACCAGCGTGCCCCGGGAATCCTAAAAAGTATCCTCTTTATGTTAATTACCTCCGAGACGCGTATTGGAAGGATGAGGGCGCCCTTACTCAGGTACGGTTCCCTACATTTATTGTGTGTAAAAATTCTTAGCGTTTTTGTAAAGGTTTTGGCGGAAGTTTCTTTCAAATGTTGTAAGAGAAGGGCAATAAAATCGTGTATCCCCCTCCCATGATTGATAAAAGCCCACCATATGGTGCTCCATTTAAGTACACAAGAAATTACACAGTAACTTCGAGGAAGACCTAAGACATCAGATGCGATGAGGGAGACATCATCAACTTCCTGTTGAGTTGGGCTTAAATTAAACTGCATCAATAACCGATTGTTCTGTCTTTGATGATCCTGATAATGTTGATTATTTCCAGGGATATGTTGGAAAAGGGAGGCACAGCCGTAGACGCTGCGATAGCAGCATTTCTGTGCGTTGGTCTTTATAACTGCCACAGTGCCGGCATTGGCGGAGGATTCTTCCTGTTATTCTACAACGCTAAGGCCGGTACTGTAGAAATGTTGGATGCGAGAGAGACAGCGCCACTCGCTGCCTTCGAAAAAATGTACGAAAATGAGACAGAAGACGCCTCCACTTCAGGTATCCATGTCTTTAGCGTTGTCCATTTCAGAGTATTTAGATTGTGGGCACTGTCTTCACTGTTGACGCGTGAATTTCATTTGACATTGGGCAAGTAAATTGATCCTGTGTAAACAAATACTTCTCAGCACACTCGTGTCATCGTGAAATATTGCTTGCGATCTGCCCACAGTTTATTTTGATTGACAATAAAGATGCTCAACGACCTTTTCTCGCAGCTAAGTGACATTTAACTATAAAAACAACCTTTCCCCGTAATTTTAGGTGGCTTATCCATTGCTGTTCCTGGGGAGATAGCAGGTTACTGGACCGCTCATCAACGATACGGTGTGCTACCCTGGACTGATTTATTTCAACCTTCGATCAAGTTGGCTGAGGAGGGAATAGTGGTTAGCAGTGCGCTCGCTTATGCAATTAAAGTCAGAGAGAGCTACATGAAGAACGATCCAAGCTTAGGGTGAGACTCGTAATATGAACTTTTTTCCATCAGTTGTGTTTAGCAAGTCTGAATATTTTGACCATAGTTTCAAACTGGGTACAGGTTCCCTTTCAGGACCCTCTTTCATGTGCACTTGGTTTTGAAAAGCTTGTATTCTCAAGTACGTTGTACCATAAAGTGACTTTTTTCAGTGAACGGAAATTACGTCATAACATTTTTCACCACCCCCCGATTACCAATATCTACATAATTTCCTAAGCGGTTCAGATTCAATTTTATTCCACTTTTTTTTCAAGGGAAATTTTTCTGAACTCAGAAGGGGAGATTCTCAAGGAAGGAGATACACTGGTCAATATCAAACTGGCGGAAACTTACAAGAAACTAGCAGAGGGTGGAGAGAATGCTTTCTATAAAGGAGATCTTGCCGATGACATCGTGGCCGACATTGCCGATAGAGGTGACTAATGCAATCTGGAGTAGGGCCTGTGATTCTGGTTTTATATGGATTGTTATTCATTTGTAGTCGATGTTTGAACAACCTGTGTTCAAAACTAATTGTCGAATTTATCATTGTGTCTTAAAACGACTGTGGTTTTACCGAACATTTCCTCTCAGGTGGTATCATCACAAAGGCAGATCTGGAAAATTATCAAGTAAAACGGAAGGAACCTCTAATGATTGAGTTGGATGGTATGAAGGTGTACTCGCCTCCCCCACCAGGCAGTGGTGCTGTGTCTTCGCTGATATTGAACATAGTCGATGGTAAATCTATTGATTTAGGCGTCGAGTTATCATAGTGCTGTCGTGATATTCTGTCGAAATTTTTCGTATTAATGTTATGCAACATCTCCAATTATCACATTATCCATCTTCTCTGCTATGTCTCTCGCCTTGATTAATCATTTTCCTCAACTGTTCATATGAGTCTTGTTTCGTTTTGTAAAAAAAGATACATTCTGACCTTTCATCTTAATCTCAAATGTGTAGTTTTCCATTTCATCTCATTCAAATTTTGATGTCTATCCACTGTTTAAGTGTCGTTGATCCTCGTTTCATTTAATTCTAGCTTCTTTGTAAGTAGCAGAGTCTTGTTCTTTTCCATTCATATTTAGCTATTATAATACTCATTACCGTACAGTAATCGTTAAACCAATAATTATGTATAATGACATTTTCTAGGATATGGCATTGGTCCAGATAGCATTGCAACCATTGACGCTGAAATCTTGACAACTCATCGTATGGTAGAGGCTTTCAAGTTCGCGTATGCAGGTCGATCGTTTCTTGGAGATGAAGACTACGTTGATGTCAAAGAAGTGAGTTGCCATGGTGTAAAAAGATTGGGTGAAGTAGAGTAAGGAACTGAAGTGCGCCATTGTTGCCAAACACTGAATTTCTTTCCAGGGATTACACTAAGTAAATTTGACATTCCTCGGGATGTCCCTGCATCAACCTTTTACTGTTGGGTCGCCTTTGTGATTGTTGGTATCCCCGTAAGCCATTAAACAAATAGGACTTCTCTCGTCTTCAGATTGTTGCCAACATGACGTCACAGGCTTATGCAGACTCCTTACGAGCCGCTATTGATGACAACATGTCTCACGATCCCTCTTACTATACTGCTTACTACAATCAGCCTGATAGCGGCACATCCCACCTGTCGGTCGTTGATACACACGGCAATGCGGTAGCTGCTACGAGCACCATTAATCTTTAGTAAGCAATTTTGATAGATAAAACAAATTGAAATTAGATCCGTTCAATTACACCTTATTTTTTTCACCAATTATAAGCAGTAAAAACTAAAGGGCACTGAATCACCAGAATCAACTTGACTTACCACTGACCCCTGACCCTTTTGTCCAGTTTTGGAGCCAAAGTTCGTGGCAATCGTACAGGAATCCTCTTCAACGACGAGATGGATGACTTCTCAAAGCCCGGAGAACCAAACGCTTATGGCCTCCCACCGTCTGTTTCAAACTTCATCCGGCCAGGAAAACGACCAATGTCCTCCATGACACCCACCATAGTGGTGGATCGTGACGGCAAAGTGAAACTCGTGGTTGGTGCATCAGGAGGCTCACGAATAACCACCGGTGTGGCGCAGGTAAAAAAAAAATGAATTATTTGCAAACTAAACGTGTAAATGATATGTTATGGCCATATTATGATACTTTACTCTTGCGTGTGGATCTTTGATACCTGGCCTATCAGTTTCCAAAGCAACGTGAACAAAAACGCTGAAATGTCAACCTCATGCACTACTCTGATATTAATTTCAAACGCATGGGTGTCGCCAAGGGGTAAAGAGTGCTCCCCCCTGAGAACTTTAATACATAAATAGGAAAAGAAGCGAGAGTTAAGAAAAAAGACAGGAAAGGAAGTGAAAATCATCACTTTGCTTGAAAAAAAAATTAACTTAACCTCTTCAAGCAGATACTTGTTTATTTTTATTAATTATTCATCAGTTCGTATTCGCCGTTAGATGTATAGTAAAAAGTTTCATCGGTTTTAACGTCAATAGATTTAGAAAATTGTCCCTGGATTGACTTTGTGGTCAACAGGTAACCGTGGATACATTGTGGTATGGTGACAGCATAAAAGATGCGATCCAACGCAGGCGTTTTCATCATCAGTTAGTTCCCAATAATGTCACCTATGAAGCAGGTTTTAATCAGGTAAGGACGCCTTCAACGATCTGCTCATGCTTCTTTCACGAAGTTTTAAGGAGTAGGCCTAACACAATTGTATTTTTGTTTTGCTTATTGTTGTTGTATGGCGCACTCTGAAATTCTTTCTCGTACTTAAAAGTAAACAGCTTTCAGGCTGTAGGCTTACGCCCCAAGCGTTTCTTTAACACCATAATAACAATGTGTTCTTGCCTGTGTTCAGGACGTTATTGATGGTTTGAAAGCAAAAGGCCACTATCCTTACGAGTCTACTGGTAACTGCGTAGTGCAAGGAATACTGCGAGACGCACAGGGTTTCTGGAGCGCTTACAGTGACGACCGGAAAGGAGGCCATCCAGCTGGCATTTAAAATGTTGATATGCGGTGCTAAGCACAGCGAGACGATGGCATAGCAACTATTTCATGTCAGTGTTTGATAATTTGTATGTGATCCCAAGTCACTCAGATTTTCGTCATAATGAACTTAGGCATGGCCACATCGCATCAAAGGGAAAGTTAATCCACGCTGAATAGAGGGTTTAGGGGCCTATTCTATGGTTTAAACAAATAAAATTTCAATGTCACGCTGTTGTTGGCACGGTAAAGCAGCTTTTGAAACAAACGGCGAACGATAAACTTGGAAAGTTGTTTTTTAAACAGATGACGTTTTGAAACTCGTAGATGATACAGGGTGAGGATTTATTCCAATAACACATTGAGTAAATTCAGAATTTATTAATAGATTCACAAAAACAAATACATGTAACGAAAGTTTCACATTTGTTGATTAGAACGAATATTTTCTTGGAAATATTTTCTTAGTATTGCACTTGCAATCATTATTAATTAACAATTGTTGACCACTGTGGTGTGGGATATGACGTTTCGAACACCTTCGGGCACGCATAGCGGGGCGCTATGTGTCCATCGGGTGTTCAAAAATGTCATATTTCACAACACAGCGTTTAACAGTTGTTAAATTTCGCCCTGTCATGTGATCGTTCTGAGTCAATAAACGGACAGCATCCAAGACAGAGGTATGACAATGTAAATTGTTGCACATTATATCCTATATAGGCCTATTAGCAGTATATTGCTTAACTGACCGTTTCGAAAGTTGTGAATCTTTTTTCAGCGAAGTGATATGTTAACCTAGGGAGGCTAGTCCTGTTGTTTGCGAGTTCACCATGAAAGTAATCTTTTTAAAAAGATATTTTGGCACGTAATAGCCAGTGGTGAAGAAGGTCCTAAGTTTTGAACAGTAGTGCTGTCAAGTTCGTCTTTATGAACTGTTCCTTGAAAAGGAATCCGCCCATAATTTTTTCTGTTCTGTTTTCCAGCTGAGAGTGACAGCGAAATGCAACAGAAACTCCTCGAAATCGAATGTTACCTCATACTTTGTTGTTTTAACAAATGTCTTCTTGTCCGAAGTGCCTCTTTTCACAAGTGCCTTTTACTGATGTCATGCCGATGTAACTACTTATGCCTCCTGCAAAAGTGCCGCCTGTTGTCTAACACTGTCCTCCTTGGGTACATATTTAAGTCCACACCCAAAATACGACCTTTCTGTGACACTGTTGGGGATAATATGTATGTCGGAGGAGCGATTACTCCATTTTGTGTCCTACTGTCTGGACTTTTGTTGCAGTCCTCTTTACGGACTTGTATCACCGAGATAGGCATAGTAGAGAGTGTGAAAACTCTGGAGTCCGATTGGTGACCTCTAACGTGATCTTATTCAGCACATCCTTGATGAGCTGCACTGGCGAGCAGTTCGACAACATATTCACCGAAAGCTTGCTCTTTTGGCGTTCAAGGTAGTCCGTAATAGATGATGGCACCAACACACATCTCTGGACGTTTACAGGGCCATAAACCCAATCGTGCACGATGCTCATTTTATCACCTTCTCGGTCAATCCAGTCTAAGTAGGACCATCTTCTATGGCGACGATTTTTTGCGGAATTGTCAATGATACAGCACACTTTACCTGTAAACATTCGATACACAGGTTTTAATCTTTCTACGAAAGCTTAAAGACCCATCTTTTTAAACCAATATTTGAAAATACAGCATGACACTGTCAGTTTAGTATATTTATTTTGGCGAAATATCTTGTGGCCGTCGGTTGGTCGGTCAGCTCAGGCGGCCTGTAGGTCTTTTAGTCAGCGGCTCTTTTCTCCGTTTTGGCTGTTGAACGTTCTATCTGTCTTTCTCTCCGTTTGTCAGATTTCACTTTACAAGTTATACTTTTAAGGGTGTTGGGTAGGTTGAATATAATAATTATTACTATTCTGGCGTTTTTTCTGAAAGTATGATTTGGATGTAGTTAGTATATTAATTTAAAGCAATGATTTTGTAATCATATCCGGCTTGCAAATTTAACCTTCTTTTACATTACGTTGCATATATATGTAAACTTTTTTGTGTAAAGAGCCTTGTGATTTAATAAATTAATATAACGCGATATAAACTGACTTTTCTGGGTCTTAATTTTAACCCTTCATTCGGGTGCACAGCCTTTGATCGATTCACCATCAGGCACAGTTTTGTCATTCATGCAGTCGGCAGTAGCGTTGGATTCTGCACGCTCTCGTCACTGGATTTGACTGTGTATTATTGCAGATAGTCATACCAATTAGAAAACATTGTTATTGTTGTTATTGACCACACAAATGATGATCACTGATCTTAATATTTTTGTTACATGGATATAAAGTAGGGTCGGAACGCTCACCAACTATTACGGAATATTTCGTTTGGAAAATAGCAACACTGGAATTCTACATGAGAAGTACTGAGCGGTAAGTTTGAGTTTCATTAATTCAGTTATTTATCTGTTTCTTAAAATCTTCTGAACTGTGGGAATTTATGATAAAATTAAAGACGGTTCCAATTAGATATGACGATTTGAAAAATATACAAAGTGAAATGAAAAGCGAAATCGAAAGAGAAAATGTGAAATTCAATGAATATCATTGCAAAGCAAATTTGAAAATACAAGAAGCAAAGATATATATGAAATTAATAAGATATAAAAAATGCGAATAAAAATGTAAGTAAAACTAATTAATAATGAAAAAGAGACCAACAGATTTTGAAAGGAGTTATTTTTTTCCATTTTACTTGACAAAGGTTGATATCATAGAATTTTTTAAAGAGAGCCGCAGAATGTAAGGTTGATTGCGTAGCGATGAAAAAAAAGAACTTATACTCGTTAATGACTAGACTTTTTCAACTCAGGCGGCTGACGCTATTACATGTAACTTGTTTTCAGGAGATGTTCATAATACCTGTGGATCTGAGGAAAGTTTTGATCAGAGAATTTCTGTACTTCAGTGAATGTAGAATGACTTCACATACGTAATTTGAGAAGGATTAGTACAAGCAATGATTATCCACAGTTCTTATAGTGGTCGTGGTTGGTGTTAGACTACGTCAATGTTGCAGGAGCGGATCCCAGGGGTGGGAGCTGGGGGTAAAAACCCCCTCCCCGCTCGGAGACCCCAAAACAGGTAAACAAAATGGGGGAAATAATTTTTAAACAATTACTGAAGTAAATTTAAAATCAAGAGAGCATTCTGCAGGTTCTTCTTATGTGCACAAGGTGAATTTTACAAATAGGAGACTTTTTAGTCTGAATCTCCTGCCAGCCCGCCCCCCTATATTCCTAAATCCGCCCCTGCAGTTGGTAATAGAACAATGCTGACTTTCGAACTTTATTAACGCTATAGTGTTCCGGTGTTCACCCCAGTTGCTATGGCACACAAGTAGTTTTTGTACTTTGGACTTGTACTGTCCTTCAACTCGTGACTGATAAATACTGAACATCGTGTTGGCAAAGATACTTCAAGAGCTCTCTATCTGCTGACACAGCTCGTGAACCATTGATATTTACCCAGACTTCAGGGTTTTTCAGCTCCATTTGGATTAATATGTTTCCATAAAATATCGCAATTGGACGGAGATTTAAAAATTACATTCTGTATATTTCGCCTATATTCGTCAACAGTTTGTATTTTTTTCTTCAAATGATTCCTTCCAAATGACCGAAATAATTACGTCACTCTATTTTATTCACTCTCCTTTTGAGAACCACTTCCACAGCATTAAGACATCCACTATGTAGTCTACTCTCGTTAGAACAGAGCTGTATCAAACACTTTACTTTGTCATAAGAGGAATCGCAAACAACGAAAAACATAACAATTCAAGGAAGCGTGATTCTCGAAATCTGTTCTTTATAATAGTATTTGTTATAACAGTGTCCTTTCAGTTTCGAAAAGAACGATTTCATTTTATTTTTGAAGCCGCGAATGAGTCGGCGAGAATGTGCAATTATTTCAGGTGCTGATCAGTGTGTGAGAAATATTTGGAGAGAATTTTAGTTACCACGACTCCCTTCAGGCACAGTTTCATCTCGCCCCTTTTTAAACCAACAATTTGCTTTTTACCTTCTTTCAGAAGGGTAGATTATTTATGATATCCACTGAACTAAAACCTTGTCAATGTATAAAGCGCCGCATACTTTATCTGTACGGTCTTAAAGTTTTTAAAATCTGACCCTGAAGATATACTAATCTGTATCTTCAAACGTCTAAACCTTAAATCGCTACCCCGACATTCAGCAAGAGTGGCACTTCTGAATTTCATGAAACTGATATCAAAATATGCGTCAAACATATCCACAGACTCAAACCGAAACGTTTTTTTTTTTTTGTTTTTGTTTTTTGTAGATTTTTGAATAATGAGCTGCTCAACCCAAGGTGTATGTAAGAACCCACTTACAGTGAGCTGTGAATGATGTTTCGCGTACTAAAAAGATTGAATGTAGTCCCATAAACAGATATCAGAGAAAATAGGTTATCAACGAATCCGAAAACCAAACGAAAATAGAATTGGACAGTTCTTTTGTTAATTGTGGAAAAGAGGAGCCTAAAAGATTCTCTTGCCGTATTCAGAATCTCCTGGTCTGGGAACCAGACATTATTCCAACAAACATTGTGCATTTTAACTTAAAATCACATTCCTACGCCGTGCCGTGGCGATTTGACGATGAGAACACGCAAAACAAATCATTACGTTTATCACCGTGCTATAATTTCAATAGGCTATAAACGTTAAATGGGCGTTACTATTACGCATAAATGAACAACGCTTCATGGTACTGATTTGTTTGGCTCTGTGGTCACGTGTTCCCAGAGATCTGATTGAACTTGGGTTCGATAGGGCGTATATTTTATAAACCCGTACCGGTAGTTTGAGTCGTTGGTCTGTACAGACAAAGGCGAGCTGCAGAGAGACCAGGTTTTGACGAGTTCTCACCGTTATTGGAGAGGTAGGCCTGTTGATTTATTAAACGAATATTCGTTTCAATTCATTGAGGAAATTGTCAAGTTTGTTTCGGGAATTCGGATTTGTTTTTTGGCGTATGCAAACTCAATGAAGGATTTCTCCTATTGTTTTTAGCAAGTATTTTGTATTCAAGTAAACGCTAAAATTTGATGTCAATCTTCAATGACTACATGGGACTCTCATTAAAGAGAACACAACTCCAATGCGAGAAGAGTGTTTTAACCTAAAAATGTATGCGGGGAAATTTCAAAGATTAACTAAAGCAAAAAATTATCAATTATATGGTTTACATGGTTGACATAGCAATGAGACGAACGTCTGTTGTAGCACCATTTGAGTCTCTTTTGTGAGTGGTGAGATTCTTAGGAGAAATAGTGGACTAATTGAACGTATTTGACAGCGAAGAACTAAGCATCCTGCCTGAAACGATAGGTCCAAACTATAAAGATGAAAACTGCTTTTGGTTCTCAGATTTTTTCCTTCTAGTCAGTGTGCTGTAGTGCTCGTACTCGTATTCGTGTATTTCCCTGCACTCTCTGCACTCGTACTAGGAACTCAGGGAAAAGTACTCGTACTGATCTTTCTTGTCATTCGAGTCAACAACAAAAAGCCAATAGAATAGTTTATCAACTGAGTCTACACTGTTTAGTTTCAAAGTGTGTCTATTTTGTGCCATAAGCCGGTGGGGCTATTTGTAGTAATTACTTATCAGTTCTTCGTTTTACTTTGATATCATCAAGGTATAGCGTCTCGGTTCTTACTGCATACCTGACGCTGTTTTCTTTTTAATAGTGGTATTGACGATACAAAGGAGCGAAAACCACAATGAAGTCTTTATTCTTGCTGATCATTTTCCTAAGTGGTAAGTTATAATGTTGCTACTGTTTGGTTTGGGGCAAGAAAAATCCTATCCGTGCTTTGCTTTCTCTCTTACAGGCAAACAGAAGTGGCCGGCAAATTCCGATATTAGAAAATGATACAAAGAAATATACAGTAGTTCGAATACATCCGGTAGAGATTTGATAATGAAAAGATCGATATTGTCCCTTTTTCACTGTCAAGGCAAACCTTTCATGGACTCTCTTCAATTTACACATGTCTTCCATTCCACATGTTGCCACCTTTTCAGTTAAATTCTAGTTTTCCTCCCGAGCGCCTTTAATGCCACTCTGTGAGTTTATTCAACTGGAAATCGAACTTGTTTTCGATAAACAAAAAACTACCTAGCTTCCGTTTGATGCATTCAGTTTGCACCCACATCGCCTTTGGTGCGGTCAAGTGCTACATATGCACCCCTTCACAAGACGGTTGTACGGGCACCAAGGAAAAGCCGTTCGACGGAGCCGCTCACGCTGACTGGCTGAAGTCATGTACCAGCGGACAAACCTGCTTGGTGAATACCAGCGATGTTTAAGCTTACATACAGCAAAATGGTTTAGTTTCTACCAAGGGTATATGCAAACGTTTTGGGCTTTAACCATGTAGTCGTTCAAACCTAAGTTTGAAATTCTTTACTGCCAATTGCCAGGCATTTTGATAACACAGCAGAACCATTTGTGACTTATACTTTGTCTTGGTGTCTTTCTACATCTTTTTGCAGAAAACCTTCGACAACAATAACCAGGTGACACGAGCTTGTAATAATAAGGACAAATGTAGGGACGGCGCCACTCAAAGTTACTATCAAGTTGTTTTAACAACGTCTGCACCACCGAATATTGCTGTACTGGCGAGGGTTGTAATGCTGCCCCTATGTCTACGGACATCAACATCCTGCTCATCTTTGTCACGGCACTGCTCACTTGGGCGTTCGGCAAATAAACGACAAATTTCGCCAGCTTCTTTTCCTTTCAGTGAAAAGTTAACATTGCAATTCACTAACCGCACTGCATTCCCAGTCCACTAATTATTTTCAATGTAAATGCTAATTTCCCACTCACAAAAACGGGAAACAAAAATGTCTTGTTTTTCGTGGTGAAATGATTGATTTGAAAACAAGGACGTTTATTATTTACAAAACATTTTTTGTCGCCTGCTACACTTACGTTTGTTATGTATGTTTGTTACAAACACAACATTTAGCTATTACCAAGATGCTTAAACTCCAAAGAAAGTTGATACGTGCTTGAATCAAGAAGCCTGATAATAACCCTGTGAAGGTTGCATGTCAGGAGGACATTTTGCAAAAATATACACACTCAGGTAAACGCGGAGTAGCTTTTAAATTATGATCAAACGAATGCAAGAAGTATTTAGGGAAGCCCATGTGGAGCAGTTTCATCAAAGAAAACGTTAGCATTCTGTATAAAATTATTTCCTGACATTTCCACAAGAAGATAGCATTCAAATTACCATGTAATTCCTTTGCCTGTATCGTTGAACATAAATAAATTATTACTTTGTTAAAGTCGAACTGGCAGCCGTTATGTTTTGTCAGAATGAAGACTTCTGGTCATAAAAAAATATATTGGACTTCAACCATTCATTAATTTCATAGCAAGTAGCGAAGGACGGATCAAGTGGATTTGGCAGAGCAGTTTTTGTAAGCGGGAAGCAAAAAATTGAGAATTTCTATGTTACTGGGGGGTCTGTTCTGAGTTGTAATGCCGTATATTTGGGACTTTTCGCATACTTTGTAAGAAAAGGAATTATAATTTTAATGCAAAATCTTAAATTACATTCAGCTTCATTGTAAAGATATCGCAGGCAGTTCCCATCGGTTTTAACACGTTGACCAACTGAATATTTTTTTAATGTTTTGTTTCGTGACATGAAAAAAATAGAATAATAATTTCATTGGAAAAAACGAGGAAGTGGATGAAAAAGTACCCATTTGCTTGAAAGCATCTTGGAATTACCCCTTTCCCACTTCCACTGTGAATGGTTTGTTCATCTGTTGCTGATGAGTGCCCCCACCTTTCCATCCAAGGGAAAAGTCAAAGCAACGGCCACGCCTCCTTCCTCTTCCCCCTCCAAAAATTAGTCGTCACTGTGTACCATAACGTACAATAACTGAGAAGACGCGAAGTCGTGTATATGGGCATGCACTCATTCAAATTACCCCGAACAATTTTTAGAAAAACGATGATTTTTTTAGAGTGAAGACAATAACTGTAAATGTCAGGGTTATTATTATTCGGGTGCATCGGATCAAGCAGTTATGTGTTTTGTGGTGCAAAGGTTGCAGGTCGATAATTAGCCCGTTACAATCTCCCCCCAAAGTCCTACAAATAGGTTTTTAACGCTGAAAGTAGACGGGCACTGTACGTGCGATGAGAATTGTCAAGAGAGGTGATATGACGGTTTTGTTTGTTTGTTTGGAATAAAACTTTGTGCTCATTAGCATGGTCGCATGACTGACTGGCATTTCATGTTCGCTCATAGTTCAAGTGTGGCAACCGGTAATCTTGAGAGCAAGCCGGGTGTTGTTAATCTAATCTTTACATTACAATCAAAGTTGTTGACTGTTGTTTTCGTTTGACTTTAGAGCTCTAAATATAGATGTTATGACGGAGAACAAGTCGAGACAAGTGTTTACGACAGTTAGTTATAAAAAACATTTCATATTTCTGTATCGTTTCTGTATTCGGCAAACATCCATCTTCGATCAACTTCGCCGAATTCACATTCGCGACGTCAACATTGAACGCCAAACATTGACCGTTCCACCGTCATATAAAAGCAGAATCGGGAATCAAATCAAATCAACCATCAAGCTAGTGCTCATCAAATATTGCTTCAGTAGATCATAAAACAACCTTTTCCACGCAATCATAGATGCAGAATTCAATGAGGCTGGTGCATTCAAAATTGTATAAATGTCAAACTCTTCAGTGTCATCTGAGGTCTGAAATGACATCCGCTGTCCATGTAAAAGTCGAAAGGCCAATCTTAAGTGTCTCTCAAATCAGGTGTCATGCACAGATTTGGGCGGGTGCGTGCGTGGAGTGTGATAACCGGGCTCCCATAATTCCTGAACAGTCACTCTTGGATGTTGCAAGTGACAATGACCTCCCCGATGATGGTGGTGATGAGAAAGAGGAAGATCGAAACTTAAGTTTGGTTCCTTGACTGTGAAAGTAAAGCGAGGAGCAGACATCACCTTTAAGTGTGATTGAAATATTTTGAAAAATGAATTCACTTCAATTTCCGTATAAAAATTATTCCCTCCCAAAGATTTTAAGAGTGGTTAGTTTACCGTTTGAGCCGATGTTCATGCGTACATTTTCAAGTTATCCAACGGGCGTCTTTAATGATCCATACCAACAAACTTTATAAAATTTGGAGATGCAAACACAAACAAATTTGACCTCTCCACCCTAAAAGCTATAAGAATAAACGGAGTTTGCTTCGTTCTTAGTTTCATACCGCAAAAAAAAACAATCTGAGGCACTTTAAAGGGCACGCGCAATCGGAAATAAAAAAGGATTCGGGCAGCAGCACCCCTCCTCTGAAAATGGAATGCGCCGTCTCATAAGAATATCGAACTATTGGAGCGCAAATCGCATCCAATAGTGTGCACAAAACGGCACCGCCGAGACCCGCCGCGGTTGATGGGTGCTAGGCTATGTAGCCTCTGCATACAGTCCTTTCCCCCGCTTGACATTGTGACATTTCTAATTTCGAATGCCTTCCATGCAAATGGCATTATTTCTAGATTTGAACATGTAGACTTCATGGCTTTAGATTCGGATCTTCTTGTAAAGTGGAACACCGATTAAGACAAGGACTGGAAGATCTGATGATATGGTGTCGGTGAGTGTAATTGATTAGGTTACTAATTTAAATATTCGTCTGGTTTTACAGTGACGGCTCCATGAGGATCGCTTCCGTGTGTCATTTCGTCGTTTCTGGTGTATTACCTCAACCAAAAAAAATGTTGTGCTTATTTGAAAATTATTGATTGTTCGTGCAGTTAGATTATAAACTATAAAGCATCAAGCGTCTTGACATTTTGGTTTTACATTCGGTCTATTGCTTGTTTTGCTTTCAAAGATGATTACGTTTGCTTTACTGTCGCTCGACTTACTTGTCAATCGTAAACAACATCACCAACATTTATCGTCATTATGATAGCTGGCAGGTCTCAAAATTCCAGGGTCGTTGTACTTTATTTGATATACCCTTATTTGAAAACTAGACAGGCATTTTAACTTCTTTCCTTTGAAATTACACTGTACCCCGCTATAATTAAAGAAGGTTGATATTTATCCAATTCAAGTGCTTGTTCAGTATAGTACGCTGGCTACCTGACACATTCATTAGTGCTCCGACCAGAAAATGGCGACTGTCGTGAGTGTTGTATGTGCAGGGCAGGTAACGAGTAATCACCCGCGGCTAAGTGAGACATTTATTATGCACGCCTCGCTAATGTTATTAATTTACTGCACGCATTTCTAGTGGGTGTAATTTAAAGGTGGTGAGCACCGTTTGCATTTGCTGTAATTCGTAAAAATTGGCCGATTTGGGAGTTTGCCATTTTGGGAAACACTCTGTTGACTTGTTTCTTTTCTTTCTTTCTTTTTTTTTCTTCTTTTTTTTTGTGTTCACTGCTTCGAGAAAAATCAAGAGAAATGCTGACTGTTTAAACACTAAAAGCGCAGCTGTCCGTGTAATATGTCTTGAAAATACCAATGGACCATAAGATGTTCCTAAGCAGGCCCTGCAGTTATGCATACGCGATCTGCAAATGAAAGATGCCCCCAAGATAAAGTGCTTTTTTACACGGCTTTGAGCACCCGTGGTCGGCAAATCTACCTCCACGTTTGTGTCCTTTTCCTTCAACAATGAAACACACTGGATTCGTCGAACCGTATCGCACAGCAAAGTGATCACATCATGGCGCGGGGACTTGGGTGCAAACAGCACCGTGACGCGCATGACATGTCTCGTTCACGTCACATTAACGTCGATAAATATATAGTGTCAACATGTACGCCGACGGTGCACATCATAATAAACACTTTGTCTACGGATATGGAGTAACAGCCTTTGCATTGTGGGTAAAAAAGTTAAGAAAAACGGGAATAAAGGTTTCGTTACGGAGTTTCTGCAGGGGAGAGGCCGTTATTGCCGAGTATAATAGGTTTGGGACCTACCATTATCTGAAGGGTGACGGTGAAATGATGATATTTTCGCACGATTTAAAAAACTCCGTTTTCATGACAAGAATTTAACTTCAAACCAATCCAAATTCTGATTTAGCCTATCAATTGCAGTTTTATATCTATTTGTAAGTTGATGTGTTCGGGCTTACCGACGGCATGAATGATGAATTCGAGAGTGGTGATTTTTGTTTCTGTTTGTTTGTTTGTTTGTTTGTTGGGGTGTTTGTTTGTTTGTTTAAATTTTTATCTGTTTGTTTGTTTGCTGGTTGGGTTGTTAGGGTGCATGTTTGTTTTATTTTTTGTTTGTTTGTTTGTTTGTTTGTTTGTTTGTTTGTTTGTTTTTTATATGCTACCTTAAACTACTGGATCAATAGGTCATTTAGCCTTTATATTTGTTAACAGTTAATATCTAAGCCGAGTCAACTAGCTGCTGTGAATAAGTAATGAGATACACTGGAATTTCCTCCTTTTTGACTCCACGGTTATGTAATTTTAATTGTTTGAAAGTTTCGTTTGTTTAAAATAGCTTCCAAAACTGACCGTTGAAACGTGTAATGCTGTTGAATCGCCGGCGGGAAAAATGGGTGGGCACGCGTACGTGTTAGGATCTCTATGACCCCTTTACCCCCCCCCCGCCACACAACCACACCTCTCGAAGAATGATATCTGCACCAACTTGATTCCTTTTTTTATTTGCCCCAAATTTAATCCTGAAATGGCCATAACATATTTTGCTTTTATTGTCCATTAAAAAAAAATGTTTCCACCCCAGATACCACAGGGAATTTCTCCTCAGATTATTTCCAGCGCGATGAGTACATTACTAAATATATGCAGGCTTGGTTATTTGTCCATGCTAAGGGGGTGCCTGAACTTTTACTGTATTCACCACGATGTATTCCAGGGCTCGTGAGACTTTTTGCTGTTTTCCTCTTACATGGTTTAACAGACATGAGTACTTCCGTCGACGACAGCAGTGAGATACGACACGCTGGTGGCGAACCGTAAGCTGTTTTTGATTTGTTTTACTTATTTTCCTTGCTTTAACTCGGTTTTAGCTCTTGTTTTCAACTTTGTATTTATAATGTTTTGCAGGTTTAACAGATTACTTTTGAAGATAATATGTGACCCACCATCCCAAAACCAGGCTGAAATCCGTATTTGTGATGTTGGACAATTTCTCTCCTTCAGCTTTTTTTAGACCTTAAAGTGATTCATCTTAAATTGAAATTTCTGTCTGCATTAAACTTCTTAAGTGACGGGTAGTGATAGCTGTAAAACTCCCATGAAAATCTGAAGAGTGGAAGTTCCACCATTTTAGGGTTATGAAGTTACCTACTTCAGCCTGGTTTTGGGATGGTGGGTCACATATTTCCATTTTACAATGATCACCCCAGCTGTAAAGCTCATCGCCAATTTGAAAAGTGATGCAGATACGCCAATGCAAAATAGAGCCATTATTAAAGCTCCGTTTTATCCAACTTTGTCAGAAATACAAGCCAGCAGTCCTGTTGGTTGTTTCCACCCCACTATTTTACAACCAAAACATACCATAAAAGTGGCATACCGCCCTCATGTGAACTGGCCATCTGTACCGTTATCTTGCTCTAACGCTTAACGGCGGCTGTTAGGCACTTTCCGTAGATGCAATGCTATTGTGTTTTTTTCACGCGCACGCGCACCGGACATATTTCGCACACAAAGTCATAGTAGGCCCTAGGCTACGACAATACTGAGTGTTCAGAGATACGTCAAGAAATGCCATTTTCTGAGGTGCCAAAATGAAATTGAACCATAAAAGGACAAGGTCCATTATGTTTTGGATCATATTTGCCACTGTGTAAAATCAGTCATGAATTTCATCGGCAGAGTGGTGAAATTTCGCCGTGGAGCATCGGGTGCTAGTGATGGCGGCACAGATCGGGAAAGTTACGAAGATGTTGACCTTGGCACCGCAGGAACGGATAGTGGCTCAACGGGGAGATCGCGCCAACATACGGCCGAGCTGGCAGGCGGATTCGGTAGCATTGTTGGTGGAGTTGGAGAGGTGGATGTGGACGCTTTGGGGTTATGTGAAGGTTGGTGATTTTTTTTGGCGGTATAACGCGTGATGATATGGAAAGAATTCCATTTACACGGACACTGTTTTATGTTTGACAACCTGTGTAGGCCTTTGCAAAAAGGCCAAGTTGCAACTTGACATGTTAGAAGACTGACTGGTCAGAAAAACTTGTGAAGTATTTTGTAGTTGAATTGCTCCGCATTCCCCAGTTAAGTTAGACTTCTTAGAATATTTTATTGCTTTAAGATGGCTAGTAAGTTTACTGCAGGGAAAATACACTACACGTACATGTACACTTACTTAGCCCAGGTTGGACGTTGTAACGTAGTACATGTATCGTCAGGGAGTCCACCTGGGCTAATGTTCACTTTGCGAATATGACAGGAAATATGCTTGCTCTTTGATTCCATAGACTACAATGAAAATCCTGATTTTACTTTTTACATTACATGCAAGATGACAAACGACGTGTTCTTGCTCAGTGTATGCTTGCTACATGTACAGTGTGCTAGGGTTGTAGAATTTCAAGAATTGTCTTCATCACTACTAGAGCTGTCCTCTTCAATGTCTGACAGTCATGACCTTGGCTCCACATCTTTGTTTTCCTCTGTCGATCATTTCACCCACACTTTTTGTTGGTTTCATGACAAATACCACAAATGAAATTTGAGAAATTCACGTAGCCTTTTATGATCATAAAAGAAATCCGTGTCCCATGCCAAAACTTTCTGTATTTTAATTAGCAGAATAATCCATTACTGTCATCAGATATGGAAACTGAATTATGATGCAACAGTATAAATAAATACTGTACATGTACATGTACTACTTGATTAATCTACTGCCTTGCCGTGACACATGTAACTACAGTAGTTGTGTGTTGCTGTGCTCGCAGCTTGGGCATTGTGCACTAAAATCGAGTAATCATGCATAGATCGGGTAATTGTGCAAACCTGTATCGACCGATTGTGTCCAACGTACATGTACATGCATTATCAGTGTGATGCTTTGGAGCAACATATTTAATATTAATAAAACCTTTTTTTGGCCAGTCATACCTTCCTTCTTAGCATGTAATTTAAATCCATACAGAAATGCACTCAGTAAGGTCCAAATCATGTCAGTTTTCATATGGCAAGGCTGTAGCCACTTGCTGTGTCTAGTCTCTTTACAAGAAAGACAAGCCAGGGAAAATATTAAAACTTTCGGAAAAATTACATGTAGAATGGATGGAGAGGTTTAGTGTGGTATCCTGACTCATGTGATATCATTTGTTGAACCCTAGATGAGTTCACTGTGGAGCAGGCAGTAGAAGCCATTGGTTTTGGATGGTTCCAGGTGAAACTCTCAGCACTTGTTGGATTCTGCTGGGTATGTGGTCAGATTTCATTCACCCCTCGTTCACTAATACATGTACATTCATGCTTTAATTATATTTTCTCTTTCTTTTCCAATGAAGTACATTCACACTTTCAAGCACAAATAAGGGGTTAATTCATTTGGAAATGGATTTATGTTATGCGGTTTATATCTTTCAGAATCAAACATCAATTTTTTCTTTGAGGATTCTCAGAGAAAGTTATTGATTTTCTGCATAGAGTTCCTAAGATGGTGAATTGTTAGACTGATTTGTGTGAGAAATAAACTTGAATATTTCTGTAGATGGCCGATGCAATCGAGATGATGTTGTTGAGTATCATTTCTCCGGAGCTGAGATGTTTGTGGCATCTTGAGCGTTGGCAGGAAGCGCTAATCACTACTGTGGTCTTCATTGGGATGTTCACTAGTTCCACACTGTGGGGAAAGATGTGTGACAAGTACGGTAGAAGAACCGTAAGTACACACTGTATGCTCCTTATCTGTGTAGGTTCTTTTTCTACCTTCAGGGAAAATCGGGGGAATTTTGATTCCATCCTGGGGTGTTTGAAATACTCAGCGGAATGATTGGAGGAGGTGCATGTAGTTTGGAAGGCAACATTTACGTTTTGGTGCTTGTTTGTAAGAGTGCTGATCTAATAAAACGAGAAGGTATTTGAGCGCTTTTAGAATAAAATACCAGTGGAGAAGTGCCTCTCGGATAAATTCCTACAGAATGACAACCTGGTGGCCTTTCCTTAACCCTTTTTCATTTGCACAGTGATGTCATCAAGCGACCCATTCATGTATGTGCAGGCTGTGCAGTGTGTATACTTCTACACCATTTTGTAAAACTTTTTATGCTGTATTTTATAGGTAAAAATCAATTTTAAAATATTGATCCATCTTCAAGGCTAGAAATGTTGAATCACTGCAAAGTATGGCACACAGTGTAATATTCAAAATGCATTGTGCATTACTGATGAGTATCTTTTGTGATTGGGGACGTAAGCATTCCTTAGTAGCAAACTGACAATCTAATAATGGTGGAATGGGTCAATTCTTAGATCTATATTTTCAAACAGCTTAGTGATTTCATCTCTTTTCCTCAATTTTATTCCTGTTGCTTTTGTCTTCTTTTTCTCTCTAAATATTTCATATTTCTCCATTTTTTAGGGTGGGGCAGTTGCCCCCCTCCTTCCTAGTACTCACCCCTACAGACGGAGGTCTGTAGGGAAGGAGTGGTACTTCTTATTCAGTACAAAACAGAACCAGTATTTTCCACGCTGTCAGGGCTACAAGATTTTCATCATCCGAACCAAAACCAAATTAAGCAATTTTGAAGCCAACCAGGCTTCTTCATAGTGCTGCTTAAGTGAAAAATTGTTTAACCTTTAAAAACTTGCTTGACAAATCAGGTTACCAGCCAAAACTTCTTGTAATTTATATTGTTTTGGAATGGTATTTACCTGTCTTTTGGTTAGCATGACAATCACACAGAGTTGGAGCTGGTAACCATTGTTTATTAAGCAAGGTTTTTTGTGCTTAAGCAAATTCTGTGCTCAAGCAGCTCTATGAAATTTGCCCCAGTCCACACTTACAAGCTTTGTGGGGGAATGATGTTGACTTTGGCATACGATTTAATTAAGCAGAAACTACGAAATCACTGCAGTCTGTCATACAAAAAAAGAGTTGTTTTTCCACATTTGAAAAGCTCAGCATGCAGAGTGCAATGATGCATGCAGCTGTCTAGACATGTTCATGGATGTATTGCGTATAATTGCAGCATGTACAGTACCACCAAAATCTTTCAGACGGGAATGTTTTGGTACTTAACCCTAACCCCCCAAGGGTTGCTGGCCTTAACCTTCCCCATTCACACAAAGGGGTTTCTTCACAGAGGACGTTGGACTTAAATGTAGTTTTTCTGAGGTATGCCAAACGCAATACAAAAGCCAGCTGTCTGGGCCTACCAGACCTATCCCCACCGAATTAAACACTTTACTACTGTGTGGTTGGGGAAGGATCGGGTTAAAATCTGTCGTGCATACGTGTACATGTACATGTGCGTACATATACATGTACATGATTTGATTTCCACAATGAGCAGGTGCAATGAGCAGGTGCATGTACATAGGAATGAAAGCCTTGACATAACATGGTGCAAGTATTCACCTACATGTACATGTAGGTGGTCTGGATATAGGCACAGTAACAGAGGCAAACAGTGTTTTCAAGAAATCAATATTTCAGTCTCAGTGAATTATTTATTCCAAAATTTTGGACGCGAGATTTGCCGTGCAGTAAATGCATTTAGGTTTGTGTGACAAAAAAATGTATTGTGTAGCAGTCCGTTAGTTTTGTACAGCAACTTTCAACTTCAGATTTAAAACTCTTCATTTTTCTGTTTTGTTCGTACATGTAGGTAGTAGCCTATATGAATTGACCCAAAGTATTGAAAAGTGACAAGATACATGTATTAGCCATGATTACCACTAAATCTACAAATCAAGTTAACAGGCACACTGTCATCTAAAACTGGCATCCTGTGTATTTTATTTCAGTTGTCTATAAACGGTCTATTCACAAATGCAAAGTTTGTTGAGTAGCATGATTGACTAATAAATATACCATTACTGCAATAAGCAATCAATTTTTATGAATGATAAATTATAGTAAATAATAAACTACCGCTAGTAAGCTTAACACAAATCAAATGTTAGAAAGAATTTCACTGATCTTTTCGATGATTGCATCAAAAAGTTACATTTTTGTTGTAACCAGATGTTCAACTGTATCTTTTAAATTGAATCTGGCACTGCACAGTGTCGTTCAAAGTTAACACTCTAATAACCTGTGGCCGATTCTCGATTAAAAATAATTATCAATTATTTTTGTGATATGCCCCCCCAGTTGATAGTGTTCCCCCCCCCACCCAAAGCTGGTGACAGGCTGGTAAAAGATACGGGATTGAAAAAGAAATTAAAGAGGATGAAACTCACCAAAGTGCTTGAAAGAACTTCAGAACTTGCCTTCTTCAACCGTTCAATTGGTCCTATTCCACTGCTCATCATGTTTTTGCTTCTGCTGCTTGCTTTCCCCTTTGCCAAAGTCCCCTCCCCCCTTAATCCTGGCAACACCTGTAATTGAAAGTGTCAACTTTGTGTCTGCTGAACTCTGGGTACATTGAAGCAGATTATCCTCTTCTCTTTACAGGTGGTTCTTATTTTTCCAGCAAATACATGTAATATTACAAAAACTTGAGAGCTGTCAAAACTTTGTTTTATACCAGAAATCATTGTCTCATTTTGAATCTTGGAGGCAAAATTTTGCTTTGGAAGTAAGAGTGATGAATGAAAATATTTAACATTTAAATGGTCACTTTGTTGGACTAGAGAAAATTAATGGAGATTATACGAAGCTTGAAAGAAAAGTGTAAAATTAATTTTTGTCACCAAAGTCTCGCCTTCATTGAGACTGTTTCTATTCAATCACTAAATGGAGAGTTCACAATTCTGTGGAGATTATAGATTGTGAAATATATCGGTTGAAAAGTCTTGGATCCTAGCCTTTCATCTATCAGGGATTTGGCCAAGCAGGAAAGTTGCCATGGTAACTGAAAGTTGCCATGGTAACTGAAATTGAAGATAAAGGTTGTGGGATTAGATGGTCAGCCTTGACTTCACTTGGTTAATGATGACTGTTGGCATGCATTATGATAATTATAAGTGTGATGTGGTTTCTTTAGTACAGTGTTCACGAGATGATCAATGAATTTCATGCGACGAACATTGCTGATAAACAGAAATGATCCCATCAGCAGGATGTATCTTTTGCAAATCACTTTTTATGGAGTTCAATTATTGAAATGATTGTATCATTTTACAATCAAAGTAGTTGCACATGTGTGTATCTGGTCAAATTGACTCAATTTTCCACTGGTTATGAATATTAATGAAAGTGCTTGAGTTCCTTAAATACATCCATGAATATCTTCAAAGATTTTCAAACAAATGTTATTTCTCTGTTGTGAAATAATTTGTCAGTGTAAATTATCTTTGTTCCTTTGTGAACATCTGTTTTGACCAACTTTCAGTTCACATGACTTTTTGTTCAGGGTGAAGAACCTTTGAAAAGCTAAAAAAATACTAGCATCTGACATGGCCCGGAAACACACACCCAAGTACTGTATATTTATACATGTACACATCGCTCACGTCTGCCTCTATGTCATCATATCAGCCATGCAGCATGTGTTAGATCTTACCGACTGCTGTTGGATGGTGTTAGTTACAGATATACATGTAAATTTATCTCTTCATTGAGCTTTTATTTTTAATTCAAATAAAACATGGTTGATATGGGAATTACAAGAATCAGTCATATTTTATTCAATGTTTATCAAAAGATCCCAGTAACACTGTTTTCGAAATGAATTCTAATTAATTACGTTTGGCAATCATTTTTCACAGTGCAAGCACAAATTGAGGAATCATTTTATCAAAATTAACATCAATGGCTCTGCTCAAATGTTGACTTGTGTTATACAATGCTTTTAGTTGTCTGGTTGCAATACTGTAATGGGCTCCTTTTTTAAACTGTAGTCACAGCTACAAGTATTTCATAATGTGCATTCCAAAGCTAAAATACATTATTCCTTCACTAGTTTACAAACTATATGAACTATATATTATACTTACTGTGGTTATATAAATTATGCTAAGCAATATTGGTAAGCTCATTGTCATTATTGAATCCTAATATGTGCATTATTCCGGTATGCATTGTGAACTTAATAAGCTGAATAAGACTAGCGCAGGAATATTGCGTTCATGTGGGGTACACACTGGAATGCATTAGGCGTTTACTATGCTCTTGTCTGTCATCGCATCTACTTATAATACAGGAAGTGGTGTCTATCCACCCAGTGACTGCCTTCCAAGGAATTTTTGTGAGCTGGACCATGGGTCATGCCAGAGACCATTACATTAATGTGACAGGTCTTGATTTATTGGACTTTCTTTCAAAGAGAACTCTTCAATGCAGGTGGATTTGGAAAATTTTTTTTTACTGCAGGTGAAGACACAGAGTTTTTGCGAGGACTGTTTTTAGAATTGCATTATAGCAGTGCAATGAGCGCTTGTAATTCAGATTCAATTTTATTTAACAAGATTTTACTGGTAGCAAGCTTCACATATTGCAGTTTTGTGAGCCATGAATCTCATTTATGTATACATGTAGGTATGTTTAGTTAATGTGCATTGAAAAAAATTATTGCCAGAATTTTCTGAGTAGAAAATTAGGGTGAGACATTTACACATTTAAATGTTTAAATGAAAAAGTTCCAAATCAGTTTACAGATTTTCCCAAACGTTTAAACAGAACCGCCCCGTTTAGAGGTTTGATGTTTTGATTTGACGTTATTAATGTAAACCATGTCTGTGAAATATCATCAGATTTGTAGAACACTTTACTGCTCAGTCATATCAAAGGAATACCCTTGATCATTATTCATCAACGGAACTTTGTTTCAACTATTTACATTCTATACAATTTGTTGTGTTTAAAGTTTTCAATGACATCGTAGTGAGGGTGGGACATTTCACGTTTTGCCAGTTAACGTTGGATTTTCTCACCCGAAAATGCTGCTGGGGCAAATTCTTCAATCTTCCAATTGTGCTTTGACCCAACAAAACATGACACCTTAATGACAGAAAGAATTCTTAAACAAGTGCACACGTCCTGCCTGGAACAAATAAGGCATATTATGCATGTTTACACGTCATCCAGCATCAAGTGGTTACACGTTTAAACAGTATGATAAAGTTTTCTTAACATTTTTCAAATTAATCGTAGACTCCCTGCCTTAGTAGAAAACATCTAGATATTTAAAAAATATATGAATTTCATCTTCACTCATAATTGTTCAGTAATACTGAAACTAGCTCAGCATTGTCTGTACTTGGTTTTAGTGACACACACAAATGCATACGGATGTGTTGATCCCTGCATTATAGTTTCCAAAACACACTTTTACACTTCAGCTACTTTCACATAAAGACCAGCGGCAGGTTTTTATGGCATGCCTGTACTGCAAGAGTTGCAGGTGGGGTTGGTCTGATGAATTTTTTAATTTGAAGCAGAGAACATTGTGGTGGAATTGAAAACTTCATTAATAAAGCCTAGTAGTTTAGATGAATTTCTGGGTCATTCCATGAGGTTAGAGCACAATTTGTGACGGTATCAATTGTTACATGGTCTCCGTAAATATGAACAGTTATTTCCCTTCATGTGGATTCCACATTGACATTGTTATACATGTACATCTTGCTAGGCTGAATACAGAGGTGTGTGTTATTATTCCAAAGTAAATGACCTACTCTACAGGTCATGACAGGTGGTGAAAGCTACCAATGTAACAAGGACACTGTCACAAATTGTGCCCCAACCTAATGGAATGACCCATATTAACTATGTACATGTACCTTTGACATTTCTGTGCCTTAGAACAGATTGTGCTGTAAGCCATACATGTATACTGAGTTTTGTCGTAAAGGAAACCAGGCTCAGGAATGAACTTTGATCAGATCCTTGAAGAGAATGAGATGGAATTCAAATCAACAGATATTAAAAGATTGATCGATTTTCTTACCTGTCTTTTTATTGAAATGTCTGTGCGACTCAAGTTATGTAATAATGAATATCAAATTCTAATTATTTTAATTAAACAATTTTTCTGTTTGTTTTCTTTTGTTAAGGGCCTGATTTTCTGTACTTTGTGGCTGTTCTATCACGGTTTGTTGAGCAGCTTTTCTCCTACTTACGTATGGATTCTCATCTTAAGATGTTTGGTTGGCTTTGGTATCGGCGGTGTCCCTCAGTCGTAAGTCTTACAATGATAGCACTTCAAACAAGATTAGTCTTAATTCAAGACCATTTTTGTTGCTTACTGTTGGCTTTTCTTTTACTGTTAATAATCTACACTTAGTATATGAACTCTGTGGAGATATTTTTGCATTGGTGAAAAATATGAAACATGCTTTTATTTCACTGCTTTAGAGTGATTGGTCTGCACTGAACTATCAGTTGACAGAGAGTGCCTGTAAACTCAGTATTATATTAAGTCACAAATATTTCCTGTTTGGCATTCCATACCTTTCCATCACTGAGTACATTAATATTTTAAGTCTCAAATATTTCTAGTTGGCATTCCATACCTTTTCATCAGTGAGTATATTATAAGTGATTTTTTCTCATACTCTCTGATACAGTGCCGAGTTAAAGAGTTCAGACTCGCTTGGTTTTTTTCCCAACAGAATAACACTATATACAGAGTTTCTGCCCTCCAAAACCAGAGGCATGTGTGTGGTGTTCACTGCTGTAAGTTACTCATATTTCACCTGTCTTTTGTCCATCAAATGTTTCAAACAACAGAGTTTTGGACTTTCACTAAACATTTGGACTTGCTTCACTGAAATAGTGTCCTTGGAGACTTGCAAGAAGCCACTGATGAATGTAATGGCAGCAAAAACGTTAAAGTCGAGTTGATCCTGAGTCAAACTTTTTACAGATAATTTTAGGTTTTAAATTAATGACAAAATCTGCTGGGTCTTGGACTATGAAACGTGTCGAAAAGACCTGGCTTGTAGAGTCATTCCAGAGTTTGCAAAGTATCATGAAACTGGATTTCAGGACTTGGTTAATTCTTTGAAAAAGACGGCAGAGTACCTTTATCTTGAACTAGGATCCATTTCATCTTTTTCTCCACACCTTCAGGTTTTTTGGGCATTGGGTACTGTACTAGAGGTCCTCCTGGCTCTTGTTGTCATGCCAACACTTGGATGGAATTATCTTCTCCTTTTCTCGGCCATTCCTGTTTTAATCTTCGTGTTGAGTTGTAAGGTAAGATACACTACTTGATTTTGGTCAAACTGTTTCATGATCATAAATGACAGCTAAAATGTCATAGGCTTCATGTTTTGAAAACTGTGACCGGCTCCAAAATGAGTTACATACACATTTGAATTGGTTACATTATAAGCTTTAACTTTGTGTAGGTTTGAACCCTGTGGCATTTTGCAATCCGGAGATATACTGATTCTTGCATAATCATATCATACACATTAACAGAAGTGCTCTCAGAGATAAAGCCCTTTAAACCTCAGGAAGTGGAAAGAGAAATCAGCCAAGAAGAAAGTCTCTTGAATGTCCATAGCAACAGTTATGTTTCTCATATGAATCGTGAAAGTATTGATATAATAGAAGTCAGTGAACCAAGAAGTAAAAACCACCCTCTCCACATAGAAAAGCTCTTAGCGTGGAATAGCACAGCGTCCCTTAATACCAGTTTTTGCAGAGCGGGTCACAATTGGGCTTTTTGATTTCATCATTTTAGTGGTTACCGGAGAGCGCCCGGTACTACGTAGCATGTGGTAACCAGCAGAAGGCACATGATATTCTCAAAGCGATAGCCGTAGCAAATAATAAGCCCATGCCACTAGGTAAACTCAAGATTGAAGATGTTCCGGTAAGTATACAAAGATGAATTTTTTTTTCCTCTGAAATGATTTTAGTTTATTCCATCCCAAGAATTTGGGTGAGATGCCTACATGCAGGTTTTACAGCCTTATGGAGGTTTTCTTTTAACTTAACACAATTTTTTACAAATCATAATTTCTCCATCAGGTCAGTAGAGGTTCCTACGCTGATCTGTTCAAAAACAAGGAGATGGGAATTACGACGATTCTCCTTCTCTTCATATGGTTTGTTTTATTATGTCGCATCACTCTCGTCTTGAGAATATAAAGATCTAAAGACTTAAAAGCAGAATGAGAATTGAAAAATGCCGAAAAGCTGAAACTAGATTGCAGCTTGGTTGAACATACAATGTGGTTGTGGTTAGCATGATGCATCACGGGCCAAGCGCTTTATATTTCAGCACGCACCAAATTCGCCTTTTTCTTCACCCAAAGTTCTTGATTGATTTTACATATTCATAAGAACAGGTGCAGTGATGTTTCCATGTGTTTCATCATTGTCTTGTGGCAGAAGAGAAGTTGGAATGGTACCTTACAGGATGTTAGAAATTTGATTGAATTTCCTTTTTTATCATTTTCTTTCCTATAATTTCCTGCATTTTCAACAGTCCATACTGTGGTCATACAATTTGGGGCCTGCAGGGAACATTTTCCAGTTTTCTTTAAAGGTCAGATATCTTATCCGATACATGTACATCTACATCAAGCCAAGTTACCTTGAACCCCATCTGTGTGTGGTGTTTGTTGTCTAGCTATAATTTCCATTTTTTTCCCCTCCATTGCTCAGGTTTGCCAATGCCTTTGCCTACTACGGGATTGTCCTGCTAAGCACAGAGCTCTTTGCATCAGGAAGCACATGTTCTTGTAAGTTCAAAGGAATTTTTTCGCCCCAGAATTGTTTCTTACACACTAATGACAAACTAGTTAGACAACTGTAAATATAAATTCTTGTTATTTTGTCTGTATTGTAAATACGTGTGTATGTTTGTTTTTAATTGATTTTATGAAACCAAACCTGTAAATGGCAATTTGCTCGCTGATGGTCTTGTTAGAAGTAGATAAATTTAACTGGAGACTTTAACCATCTCAGAGTCATGTGTTTGGTTGGCAAATACAGTCAAACCTCGTTAATAAGAGGTCCTTCAGACTTTTCAGATTACCTTGTTACAACAGGAACATTGTATTATCAATAATGAAAACAATAAAGAAACGATTAGGACGTAAAAATGTCATTGTTATAAGCAGAATGTCGTACTAACAGGGCTCTTCTTAACGAGGTTTGACTGTAATTGTGTATATCTTAAATGTCTCTTCCTCATTCCCAGCCAAGAGAATTCAAGTTATACAGTGCACATGTGTTTTGGGATCCAGATACTTTGATTGATACTTTCATTTCTTACACATCTCTCAGTTGGAAGCCCTTCCCAGAGTCAGTTGGAATGCTACGATGCTTGTCAATCTCTTACCACCAGTGACTATGTACTTCTCTTATGGACTACGTTTGCTGAGTTTCCAGGTGGGTCTTTGTTCTGGTCAACTCTACAACTTGTCTTCATTGAGATCTTGTGATGGGAGGGAGGCTGACGATACATACATGTACAGCATACAAATGTAAACATAGTTTGAGGATGAATGGTCAACTTTGGCTCACCAAGGCATCAAAAGTGGACAAATTACAAATTCCCAGTACCTTGGGGAGCTAATATCAACTACCCACCCAAAATAAACAATGTTTATTTTTTTATTTTATCTTACCTTAGACGTATTGCTATTAATATTTCAAGAGCAAAGGAAACGCATCATGCACGCTTGCCATCATCTGTTAACCAAATGCTGCCGGGTCTAAATTGGAGTTGCATGACGAGTTCCCATGGGATTTTCAAGATTTTCCGTTTAGTCAAAATTTTCAAACCTTCATTTACTGGATGTTTAAACCCATATGAATGACTGTCTGGTGGCTACTCTAATCTGACAGACAACATCTATTGATGCCCAAGTATTTTAGCCAGGCCAGCCACCTTGTAAAGAGAGCCCAGGTTGTGTGGTGTTGCGTAATTTTCTTTTGTTCCTGAAACTGGCCCAGTACATTCCTGGTATCGTTTCAAATGTGACCAGATTAGCATGCAGCGGTATTGTATCGCTCATCCGCTCGCACTGAATGCCACAAATAGTGGTATACTGTTTCAAAACAATGACAAATTACGTCCGTTATTGACAATTGAAAAAATGTTGGCAATTCCTAGCAGGCCTGGTCTTTTGTTTGGAGTATGGTCTTTTGCACAAGGCCCAGCGCCTTTGTCCAATTTTGTGCACCTCTGCTATGGGTACAAACCTAAGGTCTCCAGTACCGGGCATCCTGGTGCGAAGTGGTTCATATGCTGTGTGCATATGACCTAGCTAAGGAATGTACAGTTCAAGCACTTATTTGACTGGTAACCAGATCCTTGTAAGCATGTAGATGAACAGCAAAAGTAACAACTTGTAACATTGAATGGTCCAATGAGAGTTCAGCTCTTGCTCATGACTATGCATAAGGTAGGGCAATGTACTATCCTGTCAACTGTATTGTCAAATTTGAGGTGCCGATATTGTTTCTTCTGTTGAATTTTTTTCATTGTTTCATCCTTCACAGTTTTTCCGTTGCTCTCGTTACAGGTATTATTCTCACATTTGTCATCATCGAGAAACTTGGCAGGAAGAAAACAATGGGAATTGAATTCCTTTGCTTTGCCATTTTCATGTTCCTCCTGTTTATTTGTACATCAACGTAAGTTGGACAACTATTTGTATAACTGAGATTATATTACGTCCTGAACTGCTTGTTAAGTTTACCTGCAGTCTTCCTGAATGTTTTGAATCCACCAGCATGCAGTAATCCAATGGTACATTCTCTGAATTCGTGCAGAGTATTGAGTCCCAAATGAGAACATAGATGGTTTCTACCAAACACTGTCAGTTGAGTTTAGATTGAGGATAGGTCAAACTGTCTGTGAAGCTAAATTGTGCATAACTCTCAACCCGTAGGGTTTGTGAAAAGTAATGATTGAATGGAACTGACAGGATAAAAGTACATTTGTGTGGAACGTCTTCACTGATTACCTTGTTGTCAGGAACCATGTCATGGATGGAAATGAAAAATATAAAGACTAAGGACCTGAAAGATTTCCTTTTGATTGTTAGCAGGATGTTGTATTGAAAGTGTTTTATTCTCAGGATTTGATAGTTCAGTTGTATTCAGCTTCTCAGGGTTAACCCTAACCCCTAGGGTGTATGTAAAATCACATTGAAATTGGAGTACTCGGGACTGTTAGGGCTATCCCAGCTGTCCTATATCCTTCAAATTCCTTCATGTCCAACTATCCTAGAGGATTAAGGGTAACTCTGTCAGTGTGTGGTCCTACCTCTTAATACCTCAGTGATTTCATTTTTTGTTTGCAGGACGTTACTGACTGTCTTCCTGTTTGCAGCAAGAGGATTTATATCCGGTGCATTCCAGGCAGCTTATGTCTACACGCCTGAGGTAATTGATTGACCTGCAGACTGGGAGGGGTGACATTTCCTGCCCAACCACTCCCCCTCCCTCCCTCTTCCCCCTCCCCTCAAATAACCCTTACAATGTCCCCTGCTTTCAGTTTTATTCGGAGATATGAACATTAATCCTTGAAATTGGGGAAAACCTGGATATAATTTTTGTTTTTTCCTCTTAAGGAAAAGTTAAGAACTTTGATGGGCCTAAAAGAGAAAGTGGTCAGCCTGTTATATATTTTGACTTATGGCTCAACAGTGTCTCTACTGGATGATGGGCTATGGTGACTTTGTAAACGTGTCAACTGGAAATAGGTAGAGCTAATTATCCTTGAATTCTGAAAATTCATCAGTGAAGAATCAGAGAAAAGGTTGTTTTCATGAAATGCTGGAAACTCTGAATAATTGGGAAAGGATAATTTTCCTTTTTTAAATTCTTGAGTCGTATGGGATATACGACTGCTATTCTCTCTGCGGAAGAGATCAGAAAGAGACCTGCCCTTGGGAGGAGATTTTAGATTTGTTGTTGTTGCCTTGTAGGTTTATCCAACTGCTACAAGAGCTCTAGGTGTTGGCTCATGTAGTGCCATGGCTCGGATTGGAGCTCTGCTGACTCCATTTGTTGCTCAGGTAAGCCTTGTTAACATCACTTGACCTTTGCAATAGAGTATTCAGGAAGTGGTCTTATCGTTGGGTTGGGTTTGGTTTAGTTTTGGTTTTAGTTCTGGTTCAATTCCACTCTTTTTTTTTCTTGAAATGGAATGTTCCTTCTGTGTCTTTCACTTCATAAAATCATTCTTGTCAATGAAGTCAAAAACATTCCGATAAAAACATGATTTGTTCTATGGTGTCAAACTGGATAACGGTTTACTTTGGACTCCTTAGAAAACCCCTCTAAGACCTCAGTCTGTATTGACTAGTGCCCTCTCTCGTTGATTGTAGGTCATGCTGGGTGTGTCTCCTCGTCTAGCCCTCTCCTTTTATGGGGGTGTGGCTCTTGTTGCAGTGTTCGCCTGTTTGCTGCTTCCAATCGAGACCAAAGGAAGAGAAATGCAGGTAAGGAAGAAATAATAGCTTAGCATTGAAGCTATGTATTAAGTTGTTGTAACCATAAACCATAAACTCTGAGTATAGCCTAGACGGTGCATATCACATAATGCACATTCTCCTGCACTCAGAATGGTATACATTGTAATACACATGCATAAACACTATTGACGGATTCCAAGGGGACTAAACATGCACAAAATGGGCATTGCTTTTTTATTTGAGTGGATTAAGTAGCTTGTGTTGAGTCCAGGACTTATTTAGATGTGCATGGATATACCCTGAAGAAACTGGAGAGCGCCCTCTGGTGGTCTAATTGAGAGTAAAGGTTACAGGGGAAACGATGTAACTATCACTAAAAAAAATTCACTGCCTTTCCTTGTTTTTCAGACCGTTGTCACCAAATCCAAACCAACGAATACAACCGAAGCAGGTGTGGCAAGGTGATGCTTTGTGCTATAAAAAATCATCTGTGTGTCAGTTCAGGACAAGTCCTTCCCAGTTGTCCAAGATAAGGTTCTATACTGACTTTGGTGTCAAAGAAGTCATGTTTTCAGGAATACTAACAGCCTGAACGGATAACAAATCTTTGGGTCATGACCAATTTGTCCTATGAATTAGATTTTATTGGTTACTTTTCCAAAAGGGACACTCTTGTGTTCCCAAAGTATTAATGCCGAGTTTTAGAGTCGTTGTCTGAGGAAGTCAGAACTTAGAAGTGCTGCCATCTTGGGCCAGTATTCCAACTGCTTTGGTGAATTGGTACAGCTGTTGCCTGTATTATTGCTGTCTTTCTGATTTTATTACATTTATTCATATGAGACTGTGTTTAAATCATATTTGTGGCTAGGCTTCTACCGTGGACACAATTTATGATAAGCCAGTTTGGAGTATTACCATATTTGGAAGGCCTATTACGTCACAAATTTTGTGCGATCTGACCAATCACAAGGCTTGTTCTAGCAGCCTGCAATAGATTGTATAGGTGTTTCCATGTTACGGGTAGCTTTTCTTAAACGTTGCAGCATATGGAACAAAAAAACTAATGAAAAATTCCAATTGCAAAAATTTGATTGCCTGTGCAAAAACCTGACAAACTAAAAGTTCTAAAACACGTTTGTATGCATTGATTTAAAATTTGTTGTTGCCAACTTGAGATATTTAAAGTTGAATTTGGACAATAATTGCCGTAGTAGTAGGGATGGGCTTTATGCCCATTATGTGGTAATACTCCAGACTGATCATGTCTCAGTGCATTACTCGTTACAAATAAACTGTATTGCACGAGACTCTAGAAATCTCTGTAAAAGTTGAGTCTTGTTTTCTTTTCTGTAAAATCCATGATGAGATTTTGCACTGGAGGTTGATACATTCCTTATTTAAGCTCCCTTAGTGTGTAAAATCGAAGCATTTAGGAACTTAATTAGGTTTTTTGTAAGTGCAATATTATTGTGTCATTAGGGTGTCTAGTATTGGCTATCATTAATGAATATTGTTTATGTACTTAGTAATAAACTAATATGAAACATGAATAAGGTACAGGGATATTACTTTTAAAATGAAATGAAGTGGTGTAAATATGAATATTTAAGGTTATAATTGCAAGGTAGAATGTGTATGGTATATATTTGTACGTTAAATTGAGCTTGGAATGGCTTCCTTACGATAATATTCACATTGACGAGCTTCTTTCAAGTAATAATTCCACAATTTTATTTATCTGTTTCTGTCTTTCATTAACAGTTGCTGACTGTTCAGGCTTACCCTTGTAGTTCCCTTTACAGTAAATTGACCAATACATTTGTCAATAACTTCTCAAGCCCAGTATAGACACCTTGTGCAGAAAATTTTAAATTCACCATTGTTGTTTTTATCATTAAAATTTTAGTTGTCATGTACCAAATACTGGGAAAAATCTGAGTCTTATAACTCAATTATTTTTAAATGCCCTAAGAATTAATAATGACACTGACAGGCAGTCTAAATGTATTGAGTTAATGCATTTTTTTTTTTGCCACAAAGAATTCCCGTTATCAGCTTCTATAGTACCAGTATATTTTTGATACTTGACAGGCTTCAGATCTGTTTTAATTAATCCGCCTTACCAAATGTGATTTTGTTAATGTACTCCTTTGCTGATTTCTTTGAAGTGTCCACAATAAACAATTTAGATTGTTTGTCACAAAACCTTATCTCAATTTCTTGGATTTTCTTCAGTGGATGCAAAGAAGTGCATGTACTTGTTTTTTTTATGTCAGAAAGCTTTGGTAGTGTTTTTATTTTGCCCATTGATTTTTTGGCAATTATCAGTGAAAGTTGAGTGAGAAATTTCTGTTGTTGATTAAATGTAATTTAATGTTCCGAAGCTTTGATACTGACATATTTTTCCACAGAGCTCTATTCTAGGACCACTGCTGTTTTCTATTTATGTTAATTTTAGGCCTTCATCGGTTAGGAACAGTATGGGCATGTTAGCAGACAATACAACTCTCACAGTTAATGGGCAAATAACTCTAGAAGTCGAACAAAGTTATCTGTTGCCTTGATACAGATTTCTGGTTGATTGAAGGCAAATCATCATTTTAAATTAAGATAAAATTAATTTGATGATCACAGAATCTATGTTCTTAAAACAATTTATAAAACTAATCGTCAGAATATAATGATGAGATCAAATGAGATCTGTAGACAATTGCAAGGTGGTGAGTGACAAATTCAATTGGATATGATCTGTGGGTGAAACCTTATATCTTGGCTGACTGTCGTATTACATTACAGTGTATTTATCTTACCTCACTTTGATTACTGTTGGCACATTTGATCTTAAAAGATTCAGCCTGCACACAGGCAAGTCGTACAAACTTCAAAACATGCTTTCTGGTTAATTCTTAGTATGATATCCCTTCAATTATATTTGAGTACGCTTGGCTGGATGCCACTACCAAAACAATTTGTTACCTACAAGTCGTCGTTTAATGCACAAATGTATCAACAATCTTGCTACTACAATCTAACAAAAAAATTCCATCATAAAACGTGTATCTGACATGTATCATTGCTCCATCATACAAGCAACTTAGGATGCCCTGTTCATTACTAATTACATATCACTGTCCTTTTGTTGGGACTACTTTCTGGAATATTGTAGATAAACCAGATCAGCATCAATAGATCGTTTGTAAATCAGTGTTGAAAGGAACTTTTATAAATTTAGACATGGTCACTGGCATGACTGACTTGATTGTTTCAGACGACAGTTCCACATCAGACGGCACTGACAAACTTCATGTCTACTGACATGAATGTAGGACTTGGCTATGAAGTAGACCATCTGGCATCATAATGCTGAAGATGATACATTCAACTTCAACTGTAGTCAGTTTTTTCATCTATTACAGAGTCAGTTAAATTAATTTCCAGTGTGATTCTTTGATGCTCTTTTATAGTTATTTCTTGCTCAAAGAAATCACGAAATTAAGATTTTAAGATTGTCTTTACTAGTGTGGAAAAATTAACAATTCCAAGTGTATGAATATGATATTCCTCGGAGTTTGCCAAATTTAAAAAGTTACATGTAGGTACGTGTATATTTAAATTTGTTAAATTTGATACCACTTCATTGTCAAGCAGCCCATTATTAGTAAGCCAGTAGCTGCACTTTTGGTCATGACAGAAAATAACCACTGCGCCATCCTTGCTTTGAATATAAGCTTGTTTGCTGGTTATGTCTGACATCCCTGGTGTTTTTGCTGGTACTCTGCTCACTCTCATGCTGTGGTGACCGATGTGTAAATATGCTGGTAGGACTCAACCGCATTGGAGAGATTATCTCCTCATATGGCAAGCCAATAAGATTCGGTCAGTCAATGCCATCTAGTCAGATAGGTTTCTGTGTATCCTGTAATCAGTCATGACTGTCGATTATCATTAATTCAAACCAAACAATTATCTGCAGATGACATTGAAATTTTGTTTGCAGCTTGTGTATAAATATATGCAGTCACGTCGATGAAATATTCTGTTCGAATGAATGACCATATGCTGCAGCATTGAATTGCCTAGACTATATCACATGATCATTTTGCATTTGTAAGTAGTTAGTACACGTAGTACTCTTACAACTTCTAGTGCTTTGTATACGACGATGAAAACACTCGATATCAAGTGTATCGTCCAAAGGCTCTCGGTGTCAGCAGTTTTTGGGATCTAAATGAGATGTGATTGATTGTGACCGAAGTCATCATAGGATATACTAAACACTTAGAGCACAGGGTAAGTTGAAGTAATAATCTATCATTTTCTAAACGTTAACAAGCAATTATTGTAAAAAGGTCAATTGGTCCATGCAATCTGCACCTTTTTTGCACGTTGGAGGCTGAGTGAACTAGGTTTCTAGTGGAAATAAGTTTCCCTTTCTCTGTGGTCGCTTTGTTAAATTGTGAACAGCAGAATTAGGAACTCTTGAGTCCTTCATGTTCTTTGTAATTTCCTTGTTAACTAATATGGCTAATGTCAGCTTAACTTTCTATATTGTCCATGCTGAATCACTATAGGTGTAATTTATTAGATTATAGAAGTGGATGAGACATGAATACCCAAGAAATGTCAAAGGATCACACTACTACGTAGGACGAAAGCCAGTATTAAGCACCTGCAAAGCACCTGCAAAGCACCTGTAAATTTTGCAATGGAATGTACATTCATTCTTTCCTACAGGTGAAACTGCATGGATTGTATTAGACTCTGCCTCCAGATATAGTTTAATGCAGCCTGAGAGCCGTGAACTCCTCTCATCAGTTGTAGCTGTGTTTTGTTTACAACACAAATGCATCAGACTTTCTTGCTCAAAGTGGCTTGAATTGAGGCTACATATAAGTTTGTGTTCATACCATGGCCAGTGAATCAACAGCAAGATTAAGAGGAAAAAAAGATGAGAAAGTACCTCTGAAAAGTAAGACAAGTTGTAGAAATTGAAATGAATGATATATGATTTTATTCTTAGCTATGGATTCATGACTATGATTACGATTGATAAAGAAAGTACAGATTTGAAAAAGATCTGTTAAGCTCGGTCAGACTTGATATAAAAACTTATCAAAATACAGAATCAACCGCCACTACCCCGAGTCTGGCTGGTCCGTTGGAAGAGGCAGAAACAGCCTTAGGCATGCTGGAATATGGGTCAAATTCAACACCCAAGACGGCCACAGAAACAGAGACTGATTCTGGAGACTACTCCGTTAATGATGCCATTGATGCTATAGGAGTTGGCTGTTTACAAATCACAATTCTCATCACATCTTTTCTTGCTATGGTAGGTGAGCTCTAATGCTTAGAATATAATAAAATGTCAGCGTAGAACCATTATTTTATTTGAATTTTTTCCAAGGCAGCCCTTTCATGTGACCCCCACAAAACCACTTTCATTCCCCTTCCACAACCTGTATTGATTTTTACTAATCTTCATTACAAAATATTCAAATTGTCTGACAGAGAGGTCTTCAATAAGGAACATTTTGTGCATACAGTATATTAAAGTCTCCCATCGAGCCACACCTAACCTGGTTTGATGTGTTCATTCAAGCGTCACAGTGACCATACGTTTGGTAACTGTATATGTCAGCCTGCATAGGATAACAGGATTTTGCATTTAATTTACATAGAAATTGAAATATGTGTAAATTTCTGGGAAATTATAGGGAATCATGTTAAAATGTTTAATTATTCACACAAATATTGAGTGGCACAGAGACAATTGAAGGAATCGCTCCTTAAAATCTTGACTTTTCTATGTCACTTGGCTTTGCTTTGTGAAATGGAAAAGTCCAGCTTTTACCCTGCATTCATATTTCTCCCATTCATAATTTAAAGCCACTCAAAATTTGTTTCATGTAACTGACATGCAGATCCTATCATTTGATTTTTAAAAATTAATCTGTTATGATTTCAAATCACTCAAAGATTTAGAACTAATTTGAGTTTTATTCAATTTAAATAAACTTAATGTTTTGAGTACTCCTCAAACTCGTGGAACCAAAAATGGTTTTCCACGGTAACAGTTATAATCGACAGGTTTTGGCTGTCACACCTTTAACTTTATGCCCTTTAATTTGTGAAAGTAAATGTCCTTTATGTGTCAATGTTGTACCTGGGAAAGTCATGTCAGCATGCATGCATATGACACACCGAACAAGAATCCTTTGAATGATATGATAAAACTATAGAATGGTAAATTCCATTCGCTATGAGTGAACGGGTTTTTAAGCCCAGGCTTGAATGGCAACAAATATGCCTGTCATGTGAGATGAGTTCCACTAATCATATGACAAGGATCTGTGTGTCAGTAATATTAAATGTAATAGAGTAAATTCTCTTAAAATAAAAGCTGGAAAAAAGTAAGTTTCATTATCACTGTTGGAAGAACATGTGGGATTGGTTTGGACAAATTTTGCTTAATAGCAGAAGGAAGAACATCTTATCAATGTTTAGGTTTTCAATTTTCTTCCTCTTTTTGCTCAACAGCTTGCTGTGTTTGCGCAGATTCTCCTGTCTACAACAATTAATGAAATCTTAAGGTGTACTCTGAAATTAAGCGATGACAAAGTTGCACTTATCTCAACAGTAAGTTTATTTTTACAGTTGCTTCAATATACGTGTATATCTGCTTGCAATTGGAACATTTTACTATACTAAACTATCTGTATAAAGGGCCTCAAAGTTAAGGAAAAAAGGACCAGAAAGTGGCCAATTGGCCGCATTGACACTAGTTTACACTCCCGGTTGACTTGTGTTGAATTTGGGAAGTTTGAAAGTTTGCATTAGAAATTGCTCTTTGCTTTTTTAAGCAAACAAAATTAGTCAGAATTTCTCACCCTGTGATTTTCAATTCAGTTAATGTATTTTAAAGCTGTCAACATTTTGTTTTGAATGCTGACTTTTTTTTGCAAATGCTGATTTTTCTGACTAGATGCTGTTTGTTGGTGAGCTACTTGGTACATACCCGATCAGCAAATTCCTGGATCACTTTGGAAGGAGACCAGTAAGTCAACCCAGCATGATGAAGATTTTCCTGAGGTTTAAATTAATTGATGTTTATGCATGTGGATGCCTCCCTATTGGATCTGCCGATAGCTTAATGGGCCTTTAGCTTAATGCCTCGCCCCAAAGAGTGCATCACCAACCTATGTTTAGCAACAAAGATTTTTGCAGGTTACATGTTGTT
>NW_019091385.1:1071141-1106745 GCF_001949145.1 Acanthaster planci | reverse complement strand
CTACTCATCAATCCTCTCAGTCGCACCAAACTACGTCTGGGTCTTAATACTTCGGTTAATCACTGGAATGTTTGTTGTTGGTGTTCAGTCTTCCTTTATGCTGTATCTAGGAGAGATTGCACCTTCTAGCTTTAGAGCACTCTTCGTTCTTGGACAAGTGGTAAGAATTGGATAGAAAGTCCTTAAATAAAGAGATTGAAACATTTAAACAAATAACTTTTATTTTGATTTCCAGGAATGCATAGGTAAAGTCAAGCACACAACGGGGGACTCAAATCAGAGAAAGTCATGTTTAACATTAACAATTTACCACTTAAAAGCTGCATTTTTTCGTTAATTTGAAAAGGCTTGAATTTTCATCAATATAAAAAAGCAAAGTGTTTTAGTGACAAAAATACTTGCTAGTATTGAGGTAGCCTGTTGTTTCCAATAACATCAATAGAGTTTGTTGTGAACAACATTGGAAAAAATGTCAGTAAAGATAAAATGTTTGACATAGAACATGGCAGTCATAAACCTCAGTGAAGTTTTTTCAGAACATGTTTATAGAACTAGGTATTGCAATGGTATCTTTTGTGGGCATGCTGGGTTATGTGTTTTATCTTCAGACAAAATGCATCACAAAGGCAAAGCGTCAACACACCTGTGTACATCTGTGCAGATTCTTCCTATTTTCATAATTTATGTCAGTTTATTCCAAATGCTTGGAATGATGCATGTATCTGGTCTTTGTGGATTGTAAAAATAAATGGCCCATGACTTAACAGTCATGCAGGTCCTGCATATAGGCAGTTTGGATGGACAGATATGTCAGTGTACCAAATGAAAGATTCTGTGAACAGGACCTTTGACACAGTGCTTGTAAGAAGACCCAAAATATATGATATTTGGATTATTCTATGAATATGGTGTCAGGTGATTTTGTGTCCCTCTCACATCTGGCATATGGTTTTTATCTTGCATTATCAAATCTGATTGGTCGATTCATGACAACAAACAGTGTGACACATAACACAGTCCATGTCAAACCATGCAATGCACTGTTCTAACTCCATGACATGCACTATTTTTATGCTAAAAGCAAAAAGCACAACTGCAAAATTTACTGTAACATCTGTACTGTGCATCATGTTTGCTTGAAGATAAATTCATTATCACGCTTGCACTTCTGGAAGACAGAATAATGTAGAGCTACTTTCTTTCATTCAACTTAATCATAAATTGAAATCTCTCTTTCACACACAGTCATCCAAATAATAGCTGATAAATAACCATCAAAACTAACAATTTACATGCTTTAAATCAATCTGTTTCTTTGTGTCTCTCTTCCAAACTAAATATTTTCTCTTAATATCTTTTTTTTTGAGCTTTCGTGCTTTTGGTACTTGTAATCATCCGTTGTCTCATTAGCAGAAATGAATGGTATCTCAGAGTCATTTTACCCTTGGTTTTTCTTCTGGACAGCTTTTCTTTGGTATCGGCAGTGTCTATATTGCCACGTTAGGTTATCTTGTTCTCCCAGCTCTGGGTTGGAGAGTCCAATGTCTCTTTGCTGCTCTGCCAATCCTTCCAGTCATGATCGCATCCTGGGTAAGTTATATCTGAAATCCTCATTCCCTTTGTTCCATTCTTTATTGGATCATACATAAGTCTGTATAATTTAATTTTCACAAATGATAACTCTTTTTAATATGATATCTCTTAAAGAATGGATTAAATGCATTTCTGACTTAATTTGGAATATTTCTGTAAACATAAGGACCATGAAAAATTGACTAAGACAAAGTCATAGAAATACTTCTCGTGGGTTTTTTAAAGGTGTTATTTCGTGTGTGTGTTTTTTCTTTTTGGAGATGGGAAGAGAGGGCAGCAGAAATGCAATGTGATATGTTTTCTCTACAGTATTTTCCGGAATCTCCGCGATATTTTGCCTTGACTGGCAGCATAAAATCAGCCGTTGAAACCATGAAGAAAATTGCAGCTGGAAACAAGAAAGAATTACCTGAAGGGAAGTTGATACAAGCCACTATCAGTGACAAGGTGAGTGGTAGATAGAGTGACACATTGGAAGATACATGAAGATGAGAAACAAAAAAAGAATAAAAATTAATAATAATAAATACAGCATTTATGATGCGCACATCTGGAAAGTACCTTTCAAAGGCACAGGTCTGGGAAAGTTAAAGATGGAAAGCAAGATTGAAAAGATGTGTTTCAAATGGAGCTTGAAGTGTGAGGGATTCGTTTCATCCCTCAAGTCTTCTGACAAGGAATTCCAGAGATAAAATTCACCTATAAACGGCAGGTTTGACGTAATTTAACATTATGACAGTTGTTTGCATCCACACTGATAAAGAACTCTTTTTGAAGGGTAATAAATTAGAATTTGTTTCCCCACAATTTTTAGGAGGAGAGAAGTTCTGTTTTTCAGCTTTTGAGCCCAGAACTGAGCAGACAGACTGTGATGTTATGGTTGATATGGTAAGAGAGTCTCATAGCATGGCTGTTAATAGGGGTAACCGAGTGATTATTTATTGTTAGAGATCACAGTATAAAGCATGGCTTTGCAACGGAACTGTGACCATAGGATGGATTGAAAATGACTGGATTTCTATATTATGTCTGGCATGTTGTTTTTACCAGGAAAGTATTCAGACAAGGAAAGATACATACATGAAATTAGTTATCTGTGCATTTAACATATGCAGTGTTTATATAAAACATGCTTTGTTTTTGTTAGCAGCTGAACATCATGTAACTTGTTAAAGGTCAATTGAGCCACCTACCTTGATACTGAGAGCCACAATATAAACTGTCTATCATAGCAAGTGTCCTAATTATTGCAACAAAACTATGAAACAGACATCAGCAACTCTTACATATCTCATTGTTCCTTTTATTAACTTGCTTCAGGTTCTGTGTGTATTTCTGCTACCTGGGCATCGCTTTATCCAGCGGCCGATTGATTCGTATCACCTCCCCACTTCCACCCAGCGCAGAAAACGAGTCGTTAGCTCATGATCTCAACCTCAATCGAAACTCAACACTCTTTATTCCACCCGAGTCAGCAGATGATAGCACCGACAATTCTGAGACTGATATCGCTGCACTTAATGTTGAAGATACTTTGGTAACAGAATTGGACGTTACTGTCTGATATTACTTAATAATAAAAAAATCAAGAAGCATCTGTTCTTTTTATGTTTTCCTCAAAAACATCAAGTTTGTATTTTGCTTTTAATAGAGGACTTTGTGACATGAGTTATCTTGGTTTTATTTAGCTGGATCCCTCTCATCCACAAATGACTTCCGCGACTTGTGCTGAGGAGGACATGGAACCAGTCGAATGTGAAGTGGTTGTGTCAAACTCAGAATATATTGATTCTGTGGTTGCTTCCATTGGGGACTTCATGGGTAGGATGCTAAATTTATGTTTTTTCATGTCATTCTTTACTAAAAATTTGATTTAAATTAACCATTTTATCTTTTTTCTCTTTCAGCAGCATGAATTTGTCTCATCAATTATCATCCTTTATCACTACCGTGCTACATGTAAAATTTATCCTGTTTTCCACGTTTATATTACCCACTAATCAACTTTGAACTATGACTCAACATTGATCAAGTTGAGAGAAATATGGAAGGGCTGCTTACCCTGAATAGGGTACTCAGTTACCGAAAGCTCGGCAATCACATATTCCAGAGCACTGATTTTATATTATATTCTTGTCAATATATTCATCAAGTTGATATACTTACTGATATATAAAATTGCAAATTGATACATAAAATTTTATTATGACACGTATGAGTACTTTTCACCTACAATCAGGTTGACATTATTCCTAGATCTGATTTCTGTTCCATTTTATTTCCTTGTCCAGGGGCGCCTTGTATTGTGGTCCTTGTTTACACTTTTGGTCGGAAGGGAGGCATGAGCATTTCTCTCATTCTTGCCGCTTCCTTCATGCTCTGCATTATCGTCACTCTCGGCCAGTAAGTCCAACATTTCTTTGCACATTAATCAGAGGGCTGTGCTTTTATCCATCCCACTCAATGTCTATTTTAAACAGGCTGCTAAATGAGTCAGGCATCAAAACAAAGACCTCAATTGGTTTTCTCTAATTCAAACTGAAAAAAAGGTCTGACAAAGACTTCTTTTATGTGATCCACTTATATACGTGTATCTTAATATCTTTCCCAGTATAAAGCACCAGGGGTGTGTTAGAAATTGTGTTAAGTTGTATCAGTAAAGTTTCCTTTATCTTTTAGGATTCCACCTTTAGCTTTCCTCTTCCTGGCTCGTGCTTTGACCATGGGAACATATGGTGGATTGTTTCTCTATACATTGGAGGCTTATCCAACATCTACCAGATCCATTGCCTTGGCAACAGGACAATTCTTTGCCAAAGTGGCTGGTGCACTTACGCCTTTTGTGGCAGAGGTGAGCAAGTTAAATATTTATACCAGACAAAATGCAAAAACAGAATTTTTAATTATGAATTCCATATCAATGAATGCTGTCATAAAATGGAAGAGTAATGTCCAAATACTTTACAAGTATCAGGAAATTTTAAAGTATTCCCTTCCACCATAACTCCATCTTCAGAAATAATTCTCATTGAAGATACTCTTCTTGTAAGCTTTAAAATGAACTTTTTCTTGAATTTGTTGATTTTGTTTTATTTTTGTTCGTTTCAGAGCCTCATCAAGCGATATCCTGTTGATGCCATTCTTATCTATTTCTTTGTCTGCATCACTGGGTCCATTACATTGTGCTTACTCCCTCTGGAAACACAAGGCATGGGGTTAAAGGTCAGATGTTTTCACAGTTGTTCTATTTGTTCAGATTACAATAAAACGTGGTGGATAAAAAAATAAAAGCAAACACATAATTCAATCAAACGATATGATTTATTTTGGTACAGGACATTTAGTTTTCAAAATGGTATTTCTGACAGTAGTTTAGTTTTTTTATTTGCATATTCATTCACAGTGCCGTCTCTTTTTTCCACAGGATTCTTGACGAACAAGGAAACAAATGCAGAGAAATGTCTTCGTTTTGTGTCATTTATTATAGAAGCCATTTGAATGAAGTTTTGCTTGGCTTGTTATATAATAAACAATAAGCACAAAAACAGCAACATTTGAAGGATCTAGAAATTTCTGTGCACAAATCAGTGCAACGTTGAAATATTGCAGGATGTAAGAAGCGTAAGTAGTGAAGTATTTACTGCAAGACAAATGAATCTGTAAGTGACAACATTGAAAGCAATTTGTAATCCTTTGCTTGTACGATTTAAGAAGTATTTGTAGCTTGCATATTCAGAGTATTTGGAAAATTAAATTAACATATTTTTGAAGATATTTTGTAATTTGTAGGTGATTTTGTTTTTAAGAGGTATGTCTGGTTGTGAGCATGCTGTAATTAATAAATGCACAATTGATATATTTTAAAGGTTTTAAAAAGTATCCAGTAAAGTTTTAATAGTCAGACAGATCTATATGCAGATCCCGTTTGGAACTGAAATGAAAAAGAATTAATGTTTTGTTGCACCAAATATTATATATTTAGGGTCATACCGAACAAATTATAATAAATATGTTCATTCTGAAAACAAATTACTTGTATTGGGAATTTGTTGAGTCCAAGTATAGTACTGGTATATGGGCACACAGTGAAATGGCCAAAAAACATCAAATCAAGAACATCTTGGGAAAATCTTCAAGTTAAAAATTTGATCAGTCTTTTCCATGTTTCATGATAGTGAAGTTTTTGTTTAGGTTAGGACAGAGATGCATTTTTTTACTTTCCTTTTTGGTTGTAGTTGGGTGAGAGTTCAATACTAATCCTGAAAAACTTAAAGGGTCAAAATATTTCTGGTTTGATTTCAACCGCAATATAACATAGCAGGTCCGCTGAATTCCAAACTTTTAACCAATCAATGCAATATCTTGAAGCTGCTCATTCAGATGTGAGCGGCGCCCTCTGTTGAGCAAGGAAAACAAAATGGCAGCTCCCGTAAGATAAGAGCGCGTATTCAAATCATCGTCTGAACGTAACAAAATTGAGGGCTTCAATGATGACTTTATCAACGCAGCAAAGTGAAGAGGATTCGCAGTATATTCTTGTGGCGAAGGCAGACAATGCAAGGAATGTGTCAAACGTCCTAAAGGCGGTTCATTTTAAGGATAAAGAGGTACATACATGTATAATTTAGCACTGCATAGGCCTAACCTACATACGTTGTACTAAATCATGGAGCGTTGACCGATCCCGTCCAAAATCGAAAAAGTGGAATACTAATGCTCCACTGATCTACCTCCATGCTCCACTTAATTAATTAATTGAGCTAGGCCTAACGTAACTTAGGCTACTTTTTCCACCTTGTCCGTATCAGCTGTGGACATTGTGCAGTGACTGATGCACTGAGTCTAAGTCATCATCAAATCATAAGACCGATTAAAATTAATTCCTTGTTTATCAATATCATCACTCAAAGGTATATTTTGGGGCCAGGAGGACCTTTGATATTCCATATTCCAATGCAGAATAAATTGCAGAATACCCGCCACCCCACATGATCAACCTCATAGTCATAGCCAGGTACAAGTCAAAGTGTTACACTCTTCTTAATTAATTAAGGGATTTTTACCTTGTATCCACGTAACCAGTCATTCCAGGGGTCGTTTTTTGGAGTGGTGAGATATTCTGCAATTACTCCTCAATATTTGATATTTCAAACTAGTATTTTCCTGTGTGTCCAGACTTTTCAGTAAACTAAAACTTTGCTAACATCCTTTAGGCCCCTACACATGTACATTACTTGGTTCCGATATTATTGCGGTATTGGAAATTTTGAATTTTGCATTGCCAGTGAGTTTATAATCGGCAACATTCACCCAAGACATACTATGGCCTGAGGATAAGTTTTATGAAAACAGAGAAAAATTCTGCATGTTTCCTTAAATTTTGATAATTTCAATAAAACTAAAAGATGTGAATTTTCCGAAATTTATAAATCCTCCTTGACCATGTCTGTCATTACATGTACTTACTGTCTGTCTCTTTAACAGTTATTTCTAATGCCACCCTGCCCTTGCTGGGTTCCTATATGTCAATTTCAAAATGGCCAAAGGTGTCTAAATCCTGTAAAGGAAAATTTAACTGCAAAAATGCCCATTTTTTTCAGAGTCAAAATAAGGGCTTCCGCGTTGAAACACCTTTACTTTTTGCATGCGTAAAGTGCGTGCCCCAACTCCATTACAATAGACTTGTATCAATCATACTTTTACCCTCCACGCCCAAGGCATTGAGCGAATAATTACATCGGCATTATTGTTGCAGTTTTTTGCTTTTCTTATACAATTTGAAGAATTTTGCAACGGATATTTAGAATTTGTAGCATAAATTTTGAATAAAATAGTTCAGGTTTAATGAGATGGTTATAACTCTCGGAGAATTAGAACTAAGAAAGGAGATGTCTTTAACAATTGTTTCAGACATCGATAAGAGAATGAGTCCTCCAAGAAAATGAAATCTGCAATACCCACATATTTATTATTCCTTTGGTAAAACACCAATTTAAGTAATAAGATGAATGTCAAAGTTGTTGCTACATTTAAAAAATGAAGTCATTCCTTTCCGGATGAATAAGGGAAAGGTGACAAAATGTAATTGTTCCCATCTTGTTCTCTCAGCATTGGGCATCTTTAAGAAGAAGACTGGAAAAATTGAGTCAATTATATGGAAAATGGAACATTATCACAAAATGAGGGTAATTCGTTTCCTCTGAAAAAAAATCATTCTTTTTATCTTTATTTATTCATAAACAAAGGCCATCGTAGAAATCATTTCTTGATACTGACATAATTCAGACTACACCTGCACTTGCATACGGTGTTCATACAGATTTTCTGAGCCATCGTAGAGGAAAAGAAATTGAACCACAAACAAGATGTTATGAATCAAGTTAAAAAGTAAGAGTTTAAAACAATAGCAAGGATAGGATAATTCAGGAAGATGAGCAAGCAATCTTTATTTTAGTTCGGAAATGTGACAACTACTGCAGTAATACAGTAACCCATCCTACCTACAATTTTGTAATACTTGAGTGTTCCGTAACAGCATGTTCAGATCAATCAGTCATGGTTGAGGACAAGACTAGAGAATTAAACAACAAAAACACGACCATTTCTGTGGTGCAGACACATCTGCAAAGTTGAAAAGGGCCGGAAATTTGTTTAAAAATTGGAAATATCAAAAGAAGTCGGGGCGGTAGGGAAAATCCAGTCAGGCATTGATGCTAAACAAGGAATTAATTCTTCTTGGCCTAACATTGGCACAGCACCCCATACTCCTTCTAGTGGGTATGTCATGTTCCCAGTTTCAAAAGAAACAAAGAGTTTTTTTTTAGCTGTCATCCCGTCACACAGTACTTCTTGTTGGCACTAAATTTAATACCATATTAGGGAGGCTGAAAAATTTTCAATTATTTTTTCTGTTTTATTTGTGAAGTTTATTTATAGTGAAGAGGGTGTCATAAGAAGTCTTTTGATATAAATGTGGATTCCATCGGACTCTGCAAAGCAAAGAAAAACCAATTTGAAGCGGGAATGTTTTGAGATGTTTTTTGTACACATGTAATGCAAAGCAAACTGTGATTATTTTGTACACAAAATGAGAGTGGATTTTAAGTCATAAGCTCAAAATTCATACTTTAAAATCTTTGTTCTTATTTGTGCCTGATTTCAATGAATCAAATGCTGGCTTCTCTTCAAATTTCAAAACATTTGCTATTGGAAATTGAATAGAGAAGCTACAGCATGCAAAAAACATGCATTTTAATCAAGATTTTTTTTTTAAATATGAGTTCCCAAATAAACAGCACCCTCATTAATTTATTCATGTCCCTAACCATATTCTTGAAAAAATGTGCCAGAGTCACATACCACAAAAAGAACATGAGCAAAGAACTGAAGTGACATGTTGTGCAATTTAATTTGAAATTTGGTTCAGAACATCTAAGGACTGTTTTAGATAGGGAAAAAAATTGTAATTTGACAGTGTAGCCTGGCTGGAAGTCTGTACTGCAATCACGTGCTCTCTTCGCTTATCATCCAGTGAGGGAGAGTGGCAGATGATGCTCTCAAGGCCAACTCAGTAACCACTGAGCCCTGTGCTCACTCGATTTCAGTGGGGGAATAGAGAAATTAGATAATGTTGTTTAGTGCTGGCTGGTTAAATGAAGTTAAGTTAAATTGAAATACAATTAAAAAACAAGCAATAAGAACAAGAAATTTAATTCAAACTTTTTATAACACCTCACCCACAGATTTTGTATCTTCGATGTCCAAAGTGTGTCATGTGGCGCTGGCTACATGTAGTTTTGCTATTTTTGTACCACTATTTCAAAAAGACTATACATATGAAGCCTTCCTCTGAAAAAGGACTATACCTGTAGCAACCAAAGAACTATACCCGTAGCAACCAAAGAACTATATCCATAGCAACCAAAGAACTAAAGGAACGAAACCATGAATAGTACCCAGGCATGTATTCTGGCTCACAGCATGAGCCTGTGGGTGAGGTTTGATAAAAGAAATACTGACTGCTTCATCTCTTGGTACAGTAAAATTAGTCTGCCTTGGTGTTCCAGAGAGTATTCTGTTTTCATTCGGCTTCGCCTGGGGAAAAAAGAATGCTCCATGGATCTCCTTGGGAGGCTAGTTCAACTGTACATCTTGAAGCAGTTAATATTTTTATACCATATTTTACTGAACCAGCTAGCAACAGTCTTTGCCAGTGAAAATGGACTCAAAGTGACTGTGGAGGATTCCAAAAGCGTTCAGGCAAATGCTTTCATTCAAGCTGGAATCTTCCAGGAATACGTCATCCAAGAGCAGTCTGCTACATTCATGGTCAACCTCACAATCTTACTGGTAAGAAAACTGATACTAGTGAAAGGATATGCAGATGTGTGATCTTTTTTTTAAAACCTAACTCTGAACCGCTGACCCCTGTCTGCCTTACCAGACATTTTTCTTGAGTCATTAAAATGCAAAAGTTTCCATTAAGCCAGTGGCACTTTCTTTAATGCTGGTAAGGACTGCAGGACGCTAGCTGTGTGCAATAGAGGTACATGTAGCTATATTCATTGACCTCCAGGCTTTGAAAATGTGCTGTTGGGGTTTAGTTGAAACTGTTACCAATCCATGTATGTGATGTACAATCCAGCTAAGAACACCCTGCACCATTGCCAGTGGTTTTTGACTTACACTTGTATCACCTGTCTGAGATGTACATGGAGAAAATGGATCATTTTCTTTTTTGGACCAGCCTATCAATTGTATTTCCTGTTCATCTTTTTCAACAGGAATGTTTGACCATATTTGGAACAGGAACACCTGGAGTGACTCCTGCATTGAAGATGTGTTACGGTGGCTATGGCACGCCATTACTTCTCTTGTAAGGCATTGAGAGAAACCAAGTCGTTGATGGTCACATTTGAATATTATACATAGCACTATGTTCAATAATATGAATAATGAATCCTATTTGTGGTGGTAGACCCTTGGAGTTTGTATGCTTAAATTGTTTTTTGAAAGTTTTATACATTTGAAGACTTTAGTCGTGGTTTAATTCTCAATAGTGGCACAAAGACTTTCTGAAGTAGTCTTTCTGAAGCACAGAGATTCTTGGAAATTGCTGTTGATGTAAATGGTTGTGTAACGTCACCTCAGGTCAGCTTTTCTCTTTAAAATTCCAGTGTCCTTAATAATACTGAGAAGATTCCTGTGAGCAACTGCTCTCTGATTATCTTACAAACAGCTACCATTGAATACTGATAGAAGGTGGTTGTCATGGAAATTTCCTATTTCTTGTGTTGCTTTTGATCTCAATCTTAGATTGGAAGAGAATGGAGTGGTGACTGATTGTAGCATCAAAACCTTGGAACCTGAGGAAACGCTAGACTTCAACTTCAGCGGCGCAAATGTCATCAATAAGATCATCATGAAGGTAGGAGCAAGATGTCAGAATACCTTCGTCAGAACTGGTGGAAATCCATAACATGGCTGTCACTGGAAGATATTTGTCCTAATGATGGAGATTAAATGCATGCTTTTTTTCAGTCGGAGTGTTTGAAGGACGCTTTCCAGGAATTAGACATGACTAGTGAGGTCTTAGAGATTCTGATGTCACCTGACAAACCTTACTTCAGACTCTCGACATTTGGTAACGCGGGCAGTGCCCATGTAAGTTTCTTTAGTCAGTATTTAAGGAAGATACACATTTATCTCATCATTGGTAGCTTGGTAATCCTTGTGTAAGATTTATCAATTATTCACAGTTTTGTTCTCTTTTTTTCATTTCAGTCAGATTTCCCCAAAGACTCTGACCTTGTGGAATCCTTCCAATGTACACAGACACAATCAAACAGGTGAAGTTGAAAATGAGTAATAAAAGTGTTCATTTATTGTACATTTGGGACAATTTACAAGGTTTTAAATGACTTCTGATTCCGGCTATTGAAACAAGTTACATTTGATATTCCCGAACAGACCAAATACTGCCCTCTACAACTCATGCATGAAGCCATTGGCCATAATATTTGCTTGCCTTCCATTTGATAGGTACAAGTTAGTCCTGCTCAAACCAACAATTAAAGCCCTCATGTCATCAACCAAGGTCTCCATCAGAACAGATAATCGTGGTTTCCTGTCTCTGCAATACATGATCCGTAACGAGGATGGCCAGATATGTTTTGTAGAATATTATGTAAGTAGGCTTGGTCAGAGACTGGCTAGAGCTGAACGTCCACTTGATCCAAATTTTTTCCAAGCAGTGTTGTATACGATCCCTTTCAATTTCAAAGAGTTTACACATAAGCAAGTCAAAGATTTTACACACCTGGGATATTTTGGGTACAGGTCAGAAGGGTTGAATGATACAACTTCCAGATACGTATTGATTCATTATAGCCTCCGAGAGTTCAACATGAAATGGCTTACATACTGAACAGTGCTGTTTTTTTTCATTAAGGTCTTGAGAAGATCAGTATGTCCAGTCAGTGATGACACCCATTAGTTACACTGCCTTTGGCTGTTGCTAGCTTCAAAACATTTTGAACCACTTAGCCAGGCACTCACTGTTGCTCTATATTTGTGGCTTTGATACAAACACAAAAAGAACACTGATCTAGTCACAGCCTCCTATAACCACCAGTGGCATATCACAATGAATCCAGAACCTAGGAATTCCAAAGTGGCAACAACGATTTTTTTCATTTCTTGACTTGATATTTGTGATTGTTTTTCTTCTCTAGTGTGCCCCTGATGAAGAACAAGAGGAGGACTATGACTGAGACTTTGATATCTTCCTCATTGCCTTCATCTTGGTCAAAATGGCTTAGTAATTGGCCTTGTCTACTGGTCACAAGGTTAATTACATGTATACTTTGATGGTTGTCTGTACGTGAGAGGAGATGCGACCTTCAAGTACTGCAGTGGTCAAGCAACTTGGTGGTCAGAGTTCACATGCACAATTGACCACAACAGAAGAGTGACCATTCTAAATGGTGGCCGGAGTCCAGGTGTACAAATGTCCACTGGTCACCACTGGTACCACCTTCAGCTAAGTTGCCATTGTCGAAGTTGTAGCACTTGACAGGCATTTTGTCCAGACGTGGGTCAGCATTATTCATCGCCGTCGTGGTTCTTTGACCTGTACAACATACCGTTGGGCCACTTTGAGGGCAGGTGAATAGCCATCAGCATAGGAGTTATCCTCAAACAACACGTTGTAATCATCCATGGGCTGAAATAAAGACATACAGTTAACCATCACTGTACATCAAAGCAGTGCAATCATGCCTGTTTAGATAGTTTTACTTAAGTCCAAATACTGTCAATAGCCTGTGTTTCTGGATACCATGAGCTGGCTACGGAAGATTTCAGAAATTGGAATGGTAGGAACATGAACCTGTTCTGAATAGAAACACTGATTACTCCTAGCAAGCACAGCCTAGGAGCACCTGTTCTACCATAAGACCCAATAGGAACTCCACCGGTTTCCAGTCTGAATGCATCTTCTTTAAATGAAATGTTTACAGACTTATGAACTACATGCTGTGCTTGGAGGTGCCAAATGCATTCTCTCCTAAAAGACCGACTTTTCTGAATTCGTCCCTATTTGTCATCATTTCAATGAGTTTTCTACCATACTAATGCTTACCCCTTCAGGGGGTGCATCAATGAGCGCTCTGTAGAAGCATGTTGTTTGTGGATACAGGGCCATCACCAACTAGAACAAGAAAACAAATCAGACATTCATGTTATCAATCAACGTGCAATTCCTGAAACCCAGACAGATTATGAAGTTTGCTACTCAACTTAAAGATTGAGATTTCAGATTTCTCGTATGTTTCAGAGTACTCAAAGTGAGGTGGAGTGAATCCTTTATTCACGTTTAATGACTGAACTGTTGGCTAGAGATGGTATCAGGGCATTTATTAGGTACAATGTAAATCAAAGTTAAGATGGGAAGTCATCAAAATTTTCTCTGTTTTAACATTATTTTCAAGTGCCAATAAAACATTTCTAAGAGGAAAACTTGCTTGCAGTTCTAAGTTCAAATTGGAACCTACCGTGCCCTTCTTGAAAAGTGCCTCAGGGTTGGTCTCTGGGTTTGCTTTCATCAGCGGCAACGGAACAATCCTCCTCTTGGACAACAAGTGACGTCTGGGAGTAAAAGTACATTGAAGATTACCAAGAACATATTAATGAACCTCAGTAATGGTTGATTACGACAAATTAAAACCCTCCCCCAAAAATAAAAAGTCGATAGTTCTCCATCTTGAAATTGTGCCCTTAGAAAGTCCCACTTCTTACTCTTTTCCTTCTTCATCGATGTCATCCACTTCATATTTATTGGTAGCAGGGTTGAATGATACCACTTCAGCTAGAATCCAGTTCTCATCACCATCGATACCTTTGACCCGAGCAGCAACCTTGTCCCCAGGTTTGGCGAGGTAGTTATTCTCTGCTGGGACGGCACCACACAGTGCTGGTGGACTGCAGGGATGGCAAATATGAAAAATAATCGAAATTACCTCCCAAATTGACAGAGTATTTGCAAGTATTTACAACCACTGATGTTGCAAAACAAAAAGTAAACAACAAATGCTTACAAAATGCTGTCTATAAAAGACAAAAATTATTGGAATAAGCAGTAAAAGAAAACGTTAAAGATTTATATCAAAGAAAGGCTTAAGAACATGGTCCACACTTCGATGTAGTCTGTAGATTTCTCAGGCCCAAGACCTCTTATGACCATGTGGTAAGGTATCTACCTTTCCCCTGGTCGACCAATCCACAACGGTAATGTTAAAGCTGCTTGTTGTAACATAGTCATCAGTACTCCTCTTCTCATCGTCTTCCTCGGCCCATCAGCGTCTGTATACAATCCAGCATTCTTGGCCTGTAGACGCTGCTCATTTCGTACCGCTTTGATGTCGGCTATTTTTTTCAAGGCCTTTCGAAGTATCCTGTGATTTGATGAATAAAAAACTGGCTGAACCGATTTTGGAAGACAGTACAAAATTGGAAGTTAAGCTTTGAAAGTTTAAACTCGTTTTCAAATGGAAAACTTTGAATCAGAATGGTTCTAACAGAGAAATACTAGTTCTATTCTTGAGTGAAAGATGTTTGAGTTTAGGATCAACTCATTTAATGATTTTGCACTGAATTAATTGATCCTGGCTGTAGCAAAAGGTGGTATTTTTGTCAAGGGCTATAGACAGTCACAAGTATGAACAGGTGGCAAGAATGTCCTAGCCATAGCCATAATGTCTGAGTCGAACAAAGCCATACTCTGCCTCGCTCTCTGCCTCAGTTACAGCCGACTGATACAACGTTCTCAGTTTGGACTTGAAATATGGCGAGATCTTCCCCTCCGAGTGCATGCGCTCATGAGTCTTGTTGATGGTCTGAAGTGTCTGTTCGCTTTTCGCCCTCTCCATTTGAGTTTCTTTGACCAATCGGTGTAGTTCTTTCAGCATGTCTTGGATAGAGGCACCTGCATCTGTGATAGCCGCATGGGCCTGCAATTCACAGCAAATTCAAATCATGTTTAGTTGAGCTGAACCTAGCAAGATGTCACACTGACCCAATCCTATGAACCTGTTGATCTTGGCAGAGAACGAAAGACCTTTTGTCCAAAATGCTGCGTACTACTACAACAAGTAGGCTTCATGGATAGATTAAAGTTCTTGGATGAAAATAGCAATAGCAAAACATTTCATTTCTCCTAACTCTACAACACCATGCACTACTTTTGAAGAACCTCGGCACCAAGGTCATGGTGGTATGGTGTTGAGTAACTAATGCCCATCTACAGCACTGTCCCAACTATAGTTGGGCTGGACCCAGCTACATATATGTGTATACATAGAGTTGACACTGATACTATAGCTGGGATGTAATAAGTGCACTGTGTCGCAGTCAGATCTCAGTGATCAGGCATGCAACTTGGACTTTGACAAAAAATGAGGAAATTCCAATCTTCACAAGGCTTTGAACAATGTTTTTCAATTTTCAACTGCATGAGTGTGAAGTGAAAAATGAGGAAATCAGCTGCTCCGAGGAAAAGTTGCATGCTTGATTGACTTGGCATTCTAACACCACAACAAAAGGTAACGAGACAGTACCCCCAGAACTGTTGAGCTCGACATCTGCCCTGCTTGTGGGAGCAGAACGGACGTTGGACTCCACAGTTCTGAGGGGTACAGACACAGTGGATTGGTCAGGATCACAGATTGTCTTGTTTCATTATCTTCATCCCAACATCTTGTCTTCTTGTATCATTCTCCATGCTGTCCTTACTTGAGCAGCAGGTGATGCAGCAGCACCCTGTGCAGACCCTGTCGTCTTCTCTGCTGCAGCTGCTGTTGTTGTTGCAGATGTCATATTCTTGTCAGCAGAGCTTGATGCAGGAGCAGTACTAGTAGATCCTCCAGAGGTAGTAGATGGAGCAGACTTAGCACGCCTCATGCCTATCTATATGATCTGCTGCCGACTGATTCCTGAATGGATACAAATTTGTCTGTAGGCCCAATGTGTGTGACCATACAGTCGCCAGGTCCCTAATTTCACCACTTGTCAAGTCTGATTGGTTTTTGCAGTAGGCCTAGGTCTAAGACTTACATGGAAAAATAAGGGACCTAGCGACTATCACGTTATTTCAAAAATAGCAAAAATGTTTTAAAATTGTCCACACATTATAATAACATGCATATGACATAATGAAAATATTTTTGAAGCGCATTATACTGCAACTTAAACTCAAAGTTGCAAACCAAAAACTAAAACACATATGGCGCATCAATTAATTTAGTAAAATTCCTCAACAATGCAGAGCATTGCCACTGATTGCTGACCACTTGGAATTTTTATTTTTAATGAAAACAATTACCCCATAAAGCGTTGCCACTGTAACAACAGATCTGATACTGGGTCTATAAATAAACTGGTAAATGGGAAAAAAAGCTCACCAGTCGACAAATGGCTTAAAATTTCAAAATGACGGAAATTAAGGCCTGTGCTTTTCCATTCTTTGTTTAGATGATGATCAGCACTATACGCATGAAGTGCATGTAGACAGATAACCAGCTGCTATCGTATAACTCCCATATGACAGATACGTTCAGATAGACAAAAACGAGTCCAGGTACTCGATGCCTGAATATTTTCAACCTCGTAAGAAAGCGAACGATTTCACGATGGATTTACTCAGTAAACACAATTTACTGTAGTAAACGTCGACAATTGCATTACTGGGGACGAGATTCATGTGGTCCAACATTAACTAAGTGTCGTTAACTCGCTAAGCGCTTTGCGCGTTCGCAAAATTTCTTGTTGAATTCTTATTTCCTGACCTACCCGTGCAGCACTTCCCCATATCCAAATGCACGTGAACGACGACATTCGGGTAACATTCAAGATGGGGCTGCTACTAGCAAGTGTTGGCTCCGCGTTTTTCCCGCTTGTTTACTTCACTTTACGGCAAGTTCTGAAGAAACGGACAGCGCATCTTGCCAATTCTGCCGAACTGGTTTCTGTGGTGGCGATGAGGTTGGTTATTGACTGGATTTGGGGGGATGATTTGGGGGTGAAACAGTGAAAGGGGGGAACGCTGGATTGCCGTTGCAGAAGTGTAGACTAGATAGAATGTGAGCACGGGAGTTCGTGAGCTTTACATGCATGATGCCTGGATGTTCATGGTTGACGAGGAAAGATCCAGAACTAAGTATTTTATGGGGGGGGGCAAACATGGCAAACATTTAGAGAATTTGTAAAATGTAACCTTGCCATACCTGCTGAGCACCACGGGCTGTTATCTTAATGTTTGCTACCTCTCTCTGCCTACGCATGATGGACAAAAATGCCTAGGATACTGTTTTACCATTAATGTTTTAACAAATTGTTGGTGGGCATGGTGGGTGTCATTTCATTCATGTCTGTATTTTGTATGTTAATTTTTTAATTTTTTATTTCAGATTTGTTTGCCCCCAAATTGCATGTTTTTCCATTTTTCTGTGTAGGTGCTTTCTGTGATTTTCTGTGCATGTCTACAGACCTACATGCACTTCTCCATTTGTTATGTTTGTACATGTAATGATGTACATGTTGCCTAACGTCCGTTACCGTCAGACCGTGTAGCTGCCAGGTTCCTTACATGTATTTTGCCATTTACTACGAAAACCAATCACAATTGACAATAAGTGGTGAAATTGGGCACCTGGTAACTACAGTATATGGTCAGGGACGGCAGAGATCTTTCAAGTAAACCCAGTCCCCCGTTGTGACGTTCTTTCTAACGTTTTTGTATTTCCAATCTTTAAGGTCATGATAATTTTGTTACAGATACATTGTTGGTACATGTGCATTTTATTTTGAAAAGGACGGACACAAAGAGGAAAACAATGTTAGTAAAATATTTTGATGTACCGGTTGTCACACACATCAGTTTTGTTCAAGCGGAGATCTAATTTTTAAAATTTATGTCGGTGATTTAACCCATTTTGCAAGTACTAGCTAAAAGTTAATATGAGTTGAGTGAAGAAAAAGGAATACATGTGTGCATTCCCTGCCGTGGAAACAGTTTATGAACTTTATCAGACATATACATGAATTGGTTAAAAATATAAAATCCGTATTATATTGCGTTTGCCACTTATTTTGGTGGTGCAACACAGGTACATCATGTAGTTCCGATAAGGGTAAAATTACAAATCAAATACATGTAGTATTACTTTTGTGCATCAGGTTTCATGTCTAGAATTCATGATGTTTATGCGCAGCGCCTTTCTTCTAAACATGGATCGTTTTGATTTGATGTGTTGATAATCATGCTCAATGATTAAAGATTGAAGAATGTACATGTAATAGGTGAGCAGTTTTGCACTCTTTTCTTCATTGGTTTGATAAATGAAAATCACCTCTCAGTTATTGATGATTTATAAACAACAGCATAAGGAAATTACTGGAGTTAGAACAAAGTATACACATATTGACAGGGTTTTAAAATTGTGTCTATCTCGAGGTTATTATTAATTCATAAACCTTACGAGACTGAACACTGATAGTCACGTCCATTCTGCTAAGCCGGTCTTAAACATTGACTCCCTTATTAATGCTAACAGTCCCAAATCCTCTAATTTCAATATGATTTTACATACACCCTAGGGAATTAGGGTTCAAGCTCAGGGTGGGTATGTTGCATTGGACGATGATAGGGTGTTTTCATCACAAGGTGCCTGCATACGGTGCATGACACGTGTGGATGCACGCAAGTCAAATCGTCTCGTATTTGCTTAAAATTGTAAAATCATTTCTACCGTACATGTATATGCATGACTGTGCAAATTTGAAAAGAGAGACATGTACGACCCTCAATATGACAAGTATATGTACACTATACATGTACATGTGTCTTTAGTGTTTATTAATGATGTTTTTTTGTGATATACATGTAAGCCATACTCCTTTTCAAAAGTATTGCTTGCCAGCAATTTTGGACTAACTATGCATTGTTCAGCTTTTCCTTCCCTTTCCCCCAAGAGTCTACTCAATATTAAAACAAAAGTCACTTCATTATCAACTTCACAGATAATAATGTCAGTAGACCGTATTCACAGCTTCCCCAATTTCTGTTGTATTCCTGAACGTACAGTATAAATTTTAAACCTGTAATGGGATGGTACCAGGTTATTTGGGGGGTCGGAATGAAATTGTAGAATATAGTCTGATTCTTTGAATATAACGTTTTCCAATAAATACACTTCCTTGGGTAATTCGACTGACATTTGGGCACGCCGTGAATACAGTCAATTGCGCCCATTCTTTCATTTTTTTGAATGGGACAGGTTTCACAGTGAATTGAATTGTCTTTAAGCATGCAAGGAACAGTAACATACAATGCGAGTAGAGTGTCCCATGAAAAGAATAGAAACAGAAATTTGTGAATATTAGTTTAGTTTGGTTTCCGTTTGTTGGATGTACAGTACATGTACATGTAAGTCAACCCTCTGTGTATGCACACATGACCTTTCGCTCCAGGAAATACCAATTTTATTTATACATGTACATTGTACGTACATGTACATGTACATTTGGGATGTGTGTGGTGATGAGGTGAGTTTGCATTCACATGTGCACCCTGTCCACACTTACATGTAATTTAAAGAATAATTAACCTTAACCCTGACCCTCCTCAATCCTTCACCTGTTGGAGGACTGAGGAGTGTTAGGGTTAATATTCCTGAATCCTCCTGTTTTGATATGATTTTGCACTCACCCTAAGGAGTTAGGGTTAATGAGTACAGTGAAACACTTAAAAGTGTTTGAACATGTAATGTACATGTACTGGAAATATGTACTGTACCTGTTGCTGTTTCTAATTGACTGTGCATGTCGAGATAGTCTGGTACCGTGCTAAGCAACTTCTTGCCTGGAATTTAGAGTGCCCTGTGTGATGCTGTTTTCTTAGGATCATGGACAAATATTTCATGGGCTGAAAAAAATGGTCAGTGGGCATGTGAAACCATACCCATGATCCTCGGACACAAAACTGGGGTGAAACCCCCATGTGACCATCGACTGGGACTTATGTTTTCATGAGTTTGTGTTTAACCCTACCCACCAAGCATATCATTTGGCTTACAGTACTCAGTGCTACAAAATACTAAGTAATAACCTTAGCCTGAAGGACCTAGCGCTACAGATTACTACTTGTGGCTAGGTTGCTTCCATTGTTACTTGTACAGAGAACAGTAAAGCCATGCATTCATAGTGCCACAGCACAATATAGTACATTGTCCTATCCATTGTATTTATGGCTTCAGAGAACAATAAGGTCATGTCCTCTTACAAGCGACAGCGCTGATTACTACATTTTACTACAAATAGTAATTTGTAGTATTATGTAGGGTTAGGGTTAAACTGCGTGTACATGTCACACAGTTGCTTTTATGGGAGTCTTTTTCAACTAAAATTCCCAAACAATACATGTACTTGTCTTTCCTGTTGGTTTATAATAAAGACAAACCAGCCCTTCCATGATGACAAATTCAACAGCAATCAGAAAAACATATGCTATGCAGACACCTGCCTTACGAAAGCATATCAAGGAATTCACACATTTTACAATACACTATCTGGTCACAAAGCTGACATAATATTGATTTATTGATTATTTATTAGGTTGACATCGTTGCTGCAAGCGGTGATGTCATCTCTGGCTGGCTTCATAGCTATTTGCTCATGCAACACTGACCTGGTAAATGATAGGTAAGTACAACCTTTAATCTGAATAAAAGTCTTCATTTCAGCAGAGTAGAGCTGACAAAAATTCCTCTTGGTTTTCACAATGTAAACCCAGGCAGATGTACATATGTATGTCACAGAAAAATTCAGGTCATTTGCATGATTGATAAGCCTACTAGTACACACATGTACATTATGTCAAATTGCTCTATTTTTGGCATCTTCTCCTGTTGCTCATAGATTCAAGTTGGGAATCAATGAGCCCGTTCAGAATTTTAAAAGCCAAGGTCTTTCGGGAACAAAGTACATGCGTGAGTCAGCATATCACTGTCCTGATAGGACAGACTACTGTGCGCGTGTAGCTGTTCCCGAATAGCCTTGTACTGGGCATGTGCTATTGGAATACCCAACTGCCACATTGTCATTTATCTTTCATGGTTATGGTCACATGCTGGTCCCTGATTAAGTTTCCTGGAAGGACTCCCCAAAAGTTCAAGGTTCATACATTGATTCACTTACACTAGGCTCTTTGTCAGCTCATTCCTATTTGTCCTTTGTGGCATACACAATACATAATGTTGTGACCCTACCTACTGTAGGACCTGGGAGACTTTAGTCTTAAACTGAAATGGATCAGAAAGTAGAAACTGGCTTCACATGACCGCCAGGAATAACAGGAATAGTGGAATGACTACATGTACCGGTAATTCCCCCCCCCAAAAAAAAAAATTATGTCTTTTAAATAATAATTCCAATGCATCATTGTAGGAAAGAATATTCAACTTAAATATAAACTTCCCCAAACTGAAATGTTTTACACTTGCACTTTGACAGACTTACATGTTCATGCGTAATTTTGGGTGTGCACCATTTTTGTTCCATTCTGTCTTGGGACCTTGTAGTCAGAGATGTATAATCTAAACATGACCCCTCATCTAAATCCAACCCATCCATTTTGGTATTTACATGTGAGGACACTACATGTACAGTCAAGTATGAAAGGTCAAGTGTATTTCTGTCAAGCACTGAGGGAGATGTGAAGCTTGTACACACGTAATTCTTTGGCTCCGGTGAAGACAAGAGTCAGAAATTCTGTTGCAACCAAACCAACCCACACAGTTTTGCATTTTCAATGCTCCCTTTACAATTAAATTATGCAGGTGGTGCATAACAGTACCGCCAGCAGCACTGCAGCATCATTATTTCATAAGGCCTGGGGGTAAAATGTGTGTGGCCACTCATCCACAGTACTGAGATGTACTAGCTCAGTGTGCTGCATCATTGAAGCACAGAGGCCGTTGGACTTCTACTTAATTGTCCCATTCTGACCTTTGTTGGAACTCGAGAGACTTACACATACTGGAGATACGGACATGTACTTTGACAAATGAATGAATGTGCTTTCAAATACCGTACATCTGTCCAAGTTAATGAACTTTGTGAATTCACAAAACAGACCAGGGATACATCATGTATGTGTCTGATATTATTTATGAAATTGTGGTTTGCGAGAAAAACAATTGAAGTTTTCGTTTTTTTCGGTAGTTGCACCAAGCAAAGTCACTAGTTGTAGAAATGTGTTAGTCATATTTTTCTATTTTGCCTGGAATTCCAAAAGACGTCATTTTCCTGTTTTACTTTTCCCCTCTACGATGACATCATGTGGAAATACTTTTGGTACAGAATTTGTCATGTGTGTACCGTTCGTTCGTTTTGACTTATCTGATAAATATGTTGTTACTCTGATACTGCCTTCTACTAAATCTACTTTTATTTCCTCTGAACTCCTTCAATTAAATAAGTCCCTGGTGACTACTGCATCCACATTGCTCATCCCAGTTTCCATGACGCCCAAGACTTTTTTCTTAGAGAGTAATCAGTCTCCCTGCTGAGTCAGACACCTATCATTCATCACATACTGCCAATGTAGGGCATGATTCATGGACGGTGGCGGACGCCTGCCAAATGTACTGTACATGGTGGCTCTATATATTAATGAATCACCTACCGTACTTCCCCATCAGTAGAGGCATGAAATTTAACAATATGCCCTGAAAATCATCATATTATGTACCACCTGACACTAATGCACCATCTTGTCTAATGTATGTTTTCCTCCGGGCTGAACTTTGTAAGTTCAGTGAAATACCGATATGTACAACAGGGTTTGGATTTACAATGTAGGAACACTTGGGTCCTTTTGTGGCAGTCCAAAAAAAATAATTCTTCTTGGTGTTTAGCAGGCCAGACTAAATTGATTGATTACTTTTCTTTTGTGAGCATTGTCTGATCAAAGCCCGGGACAATTGCTGCATTTCCTCTTTGCTGGACAGTTGATGGAGAGGTGAACCCTTTGTGCCTGACTCAGACGAGCCAACATGGCCAAGGAGATGTTAATGAAGCTTGTCTGTGGGTTCACTAAAACAATGGCAGTTGGAAAGCGGCATATCTGTTATATCCATTGCCTTCCCGAAACATTGAGTCTCACTTACAAAACAGATCTTTGACACATTCATGCATCAATTATCATTTCAAATATTTTAATATTTCTCAGCATTTGAAATGCATTGCAAAGTGTTTATTTCACGACCGAGGATGGGTACCCAAAAAAATCAAAAGATGGAAGTAATTGAAATTGACGAATGTTTTATCGACATTTCTCCTAACTTGAACATACTAGACTTAAATTTAAATTGAAAAGAATTTAAATTTGTTATTTTTGTTCTCTTTATGTACACAGACACTGGATTATCAATGCCTACACTCACTTCGGCCTGCCGTACATGCTCTATGACATCGTGGCAATGTGTGAGGCCTTCCGTCAAGAGAACAAACATCTTTTACAATCATCACTCCTTACGGCAGTTGTGGAATTTGTGAAAGATCACTGGCTGATGATACTTCATCACTTAGGTCTTGCCTGTATATGTCTACCCATTCTCCTGGTGAGTCATTTCAATTACGTGTAGTTTGTTTATTGTTGAATTGAAAAATGTTTAACAATATGGGAATACTTGTATAATTGCCCAATGCATTTTTAATGAAGTCAACTTTGGATAGAAAGTCAAACCAAAATGCCTCCTCTGTTCCTTTGCAGTTTTTCCGTAATGACAAAGGCGATTTTTTCATTGGCTGTATGTTTATGACTGAAGTCAGCACACCCTTTGTCAGCTTAAGGGCAATTATGAGAAAGGTAAGCTGCTTATCTAGGAAAAATACTGTTTTAGGCTTTTATGTACAGTGTAAGATACATCTAAGTCACACTGAAGTTGGTCTAAAGTAGTGGAGATCTGTCTTTCTACTCTTGAGTCCTGGCTATTTTGTTGTTGACATTAATATAAAGGTTTTGGGATTTTTCTATTGGGAATTTAATGAAAAGACACCCTGAATCCACAAGTGCACCTCTGGTGTAACCGACTTAACCCTGACCATGCTGAAGCCAATAAGATTATGCAGGATTTCAATGGTCCCTAAGGGGTTAACCATGCTGAACCCAACAAGGTTATGCAGGATTTCAATGGTCCCTAGGGGGTTAACCATGCTGAAGCCAACAAGGTTATGCAGGATTTTAATGGTCCCTAGGGGGTTAACCATGCTGAAGCCAACAAGGTTATGCAGGATTTCAATGGTCCCTAGGGGGTTAACCATGCTGAACCCAACAAGGTTAACCGACTTTCATGTTGCTGTTGAATTATGTTCACTCAGCAGGAATCAGGTGTTAAGGGATCTCACCTTTTTGGTTTTCTGTGTTTTTCTTTGACAGATCAAATGGGACAAGCAGTACCCTAATCTGTTCCTCTTTGTCAGCGTGATGCTTCTGGTGACGTTCTTTGTGTTCCGTATCCTAAACTTCCCTTTCATGTACTGGATCTACGGCCGTTCCATCGGCGTGTCCGTCTGGGAGGTTCCTGGGCGGATATTTGTCAAATGTAACGTCATCTCGGGACTCATCTTCCTCTTCCAGTGTTACTGGTTCTTGCTGATTCTGCAAGCAGGCGGAAGGATGTTGAGCAAGATGTCAAGCAAACCGCCCAGTCATCTGGAGACCAACGGCGTGATGCACAAAGCACACTGAGATCCATCAGCAGTGCAGGCGTGTTATAGTGTCAGTTCTTACAGGGTGAGTGCCGTGCATCTTGCCAACTGTTTCACTTCACAAGCTGCAGCCAAAGTGTATGAATGTTTCCTGTTCCCTCTGGTTTCATGTAAACTTGTAGTAAAATTTGCCTCAAAGGAAAGTACTTGGCTTTCCAACTTTGATCTGCTCATGCCAGACCAGTCTGTCAGCACACAGTTATTGCAACATCCTATGAGAGCAGTTACGTTGTAATATAGGGGGTTTCTGTACTAGTTTTTATGTCTCAGCTGAGAGGTCTGCTTTAATGGCTCGGTCAACATTGTACTTTCTGATGGTGAGAGGGAGAAAGTTACTGTAGGGGGAGGGCATGTCATGTCCATGCCTTTTAGGTACACATTCTTGTTGATGTGCAAGTGAACCTGTTAACATAAACCAATATCATTCAGCTCTCTGAACTGGTCTCTCAAAAGGCCCCTTAACAGCCCATTATTGGCTATTTTGATTCCGCAAACAGCTTTTGAATTTTGAAAAGGAGCTTGACAACATCCTTGATAACCAGATGCTAATCAAGCCGTTTTATTTTACGTCAGTTGCAATCAGGACATTAGTGATTTTCACCAGTGATCCCTTAATCACATTCGTTGTCAATTCCTGCACTTGTAAGATCTTAGACACCAGTTCCAAAGTTCGTTGACTGCACATGTCATCAGCATCAGATGCCAGTGATTAGTACATTGACCCACGAAAATGTATATTCTTAAAAGCATGGTATTACATTTGGGAAGCTTTTCCAGTCATTTGAGGAAGATCGCAATATTACATGTGCGTGGATTTGTTTATGCAAATAAAGTAGCGTTTACCATAGCAGGGCCATTTACTGTTAACGAATTGTAAGTTTCAATCCTTGTTCTATTGACAAGGAGGAGAGACTACTGTCCAAGTCTGGTCACATGATGCCAGCATGCCTGATGGGAATTTTGCTTGACCTACACCGGTACATGTAGAGACATCACTTGTCATCAGACTGATAAGAATTTGTTGGGGGAGGGGCTTTTATCACCTGCATACATGTGTTGGACAACTGTATTAAAAAGAAGAGGTGTTAATATGTGGACACATTATGGCTGTCAGTGTAAGAGCACCCTTCTTCCTGTGAGACTGTGAAAGGTTCTATTTTTGGAAAACACAGACATTATATGAAAACAAAGTCACAAAGAACGTTTTTTAAAAAACACTAATATATTGCACATGTGAATTGTCACCTGTTGAACGACGGTAAGTTGAAATGGTTTCTTCATTTTGTGTTCTTGATACTACTTGTGCCAAGTTGTGTGTGTATTTCAGTGTATCTGAGATACTTCCTTTATTCTTCTCTTTCTATTGCTAAAATAATAGAGAAAGGATATCCCTTTTTTTTCCCTCAGTAAATATCCTCTTCTTCCTTTTGATTGTAAATTGAATCCAAGAGGTGAGACCATGGAGAACAAACAGAAGACTTACAATAAAAACATTGCATGTGGTGCATTGTTGGTACACCTGCAATGATTGCATGTGGTGCATTGTTGGTACACCTGCAATGATTGCATGTGGTGCATTGTTGGTACACCTGCAATGATTTTTACATAGGGGTACATGTAATTCCAGAAATTAGGGATCCAAAAGTGTGACATTTTTGTGTCCTTGTTACATCTGACCTTTGTTAATTGACATGGAAATGTCACTGAAATTGATTTCAAACTATTACTATTTTTTTTGCAGGTAATTTGCATTAATTCATCACTCTTGGTAATTAGACAATGTGTTTGGAACTTACAAAATCAAGTCAGATGTAACAGGGACATGAAAAAAATGGATCCCTTATTTCTGGAATTCCCCATAGATGTGGTTTTCGTGTTTTCCTCTGTTTCCCCACATTTTTCATAGATCAGGAATATACATGTACTTGTAGTTTCATTCTTTACCCCATATGTGTATTTGTACATTTGATCCACGTTCATGTCTCTTGAATCAATTGTTAAAAAGTGTGTAATGCACACTCCTTAGGGGTGGATCCAGGAATTTTTCTAGGGGGGAGGGGTTCGGGCTTTCGATTTTCTTATAATGTCTCATTCTTTGCTGACAAGCAGAACAATGATGAGACATTATATGATGTTATATGATATTGTTTACAATGGTATTGTTGCATTTAGTGGTACTTCAGTTATTTTGCATTATTTTCCCCATTTTTTTCTTTTCTTGTTTTTTTTTAAGAGGGGTTTTTATTTTCCCCTGATGGCTTCCCCATCCGGATGGTTTGATGGCTTTAGTATTTTACATCCAGGCTTTGATGGCTGAGTTTTGTTCTATACAGAGAATGTGTCCTTGAGTTGATTGTGTTGCATTTGGCAGAATGTCCATGATGACATGTACCTGTAGAAGTAAGAACCGTATGTTACAATAATTTGTGCTGGAAAATGAAACATTTCTGAACTTTGGTCAGGTTTTGTTTAATCAACGTCTTATCAAGGGAGGTTTTCATGGCCAAAAGAGCATGTTAAATTACTAAACAAAATAGATAATAATAAGGCTGTGCCGAATAACCGAATATTTGATCTATTATCGAATATTATTTTTTGAATTTGACTATTCAAATGCAAAACTCATGAAAAGGAAGGGAGAATTTCCTTTTGTTTTAAATGAGAAAATTGCACAATGGAGGCATGTTTCAAGCAGATTCAAATGAAGAGTGACAGAAACCTTACAATGATTCAAAAATTATTTATTAAAAAATTTAAAAGGAATATACATTTTCAACAGGACAAGAAGTATTGTCCGTCTCTTAAAATTTGCTAAATCGTGGCTGGAGATACTTCTAAATGTGAGAAGCTCTTAAAGTGATTATAATGTACAATTAACAATTGTGTGCATTATTGCAGCTGATTTTGTATGTGGTTTGTTCCTCAACAAATTGCCAGTCGGTACGACTGAATATTCGGATATTCGATCAAATTGAAGATCGAATATTCGAATATCAAATTATCTGAAATGACTCAGTCCTAGCTAATAATCCATTAGTGAGCACATATAGGATCTCCACAGTTGAGACAGAAACAGAAAGCGAAGGTACCAGTTGAAAGAGATAACATTTTTTTGGGGGGGGGGAAGGATTAGGTACATTATCTCAGTGCTGAAGTACATATGCAAGTATGGCTTACACAGTCCAGTGTGGTTTTGTTCAGAATGTATCATTAAGTCAACCAAGAAAACTTTTTAGCAACTTACCCTGGAGACATATCTTGATGTACATTAAAGGATAAAAAGCATTTTAAGTAATTTCATTTCTCATTCAAAAGATTTTGCGTCTCGCATATTTGTTTTTGTTTTTTGGGTTTTTTTTAAATTCTTTCGTGAACAAATCTGAAGTGCGGATTGCCGTTAGAGATAAGGCATTATTGGCTAAGCCAGAGGCATTTTTAATATCAAATTTGATTTCACTCAATTGGAAAGAAAATAAAGTAGAAATCAATCCAATAAACATGCGCATAGAGTCACCTTATATCATTGCATTCCATGTCCATCATGCTTTGTAAAGTATGCAAGACTACCACATCACAACATCTTTCACTCTTTGCATGTCTGTATGGCATACTCACTGATGGTTTCAATGTTTGGCTTGCTGTTACATATTGTAAGACATCATTTGCTGGTGCTGGCAAACTAGCAAACGTAAACTGGAAGGTCAGGTTCCATGGAGATATTTTGTTAAAATTACAACCTTTAAAATTGACTCTCATTGAGCAACCTTTATCTCTCAGCCTGCGTCAGTTAACATCCCAAACATGATTCAGGCAGGTGTCTTGTTTAGTGGGGGGAAATTTCTATTCCAGTTCTGAGTACAATTTTGTGACTTGAGAAATCTCAGTAAAGAGACATGGGCCCAGTTGAGATAGGATTCTTGTGAAAGGGACACACATGGTTACTGTCACATTCTTGAGTATCTACCCAGAATTTTTTTGTAATATTTAAGACTTTTATATTAGCTAGAAGCCATTGTTCTTGGATGCAAAGTCGGTGTGCTTTGACATTTGGACTTGTATGAAATCCATCGTCTTACAAGAACTCACCTACATGTACATATAAATTTCATATTGCATTCTCTTTTTCCTGTATTCTGAGAATAATCGGCATTTATTTAACATTATACTCTGTTTAATAGACCAATTGTGCCCGCTAAGTCACATGACCTACATGTATAGAGAGTATTTAATATCAAGAAACGTGTCATCCACCGAAAGCAAAGTGTTTCATAAGTATCATTTACCAAAAATAAAGCCGACGGTAGATACCATACTCAGACTACTGATGTGCTGGGCACTACACCATAAATCAGCTTATATTGTTGGTAAACAACACTCAAACGTACTTTCTGTGGAAGTGATACCCACTAAAGAAATCAGTTTAATAGTGGTAATTTCAGTTATAGACATTTATGAAAGATGTCCCTGCATAGTTTGGGGAACGGAAATCTGGGCAAAAATCTTGGCTTCCAAAGTAATACAGAACTTACCAATAGTAATTCTCCTGATGCATGGATTGTATCTCATGGATATTGACAGTATTGAAGGCACTTTTGGTCAGGTATTTATTCAGAAGTCTGAAATGTTGCATTGTACCTTAGGGTTTCATCTCGGATTGAAATATATGCCAGTCTCTTCCCAGCCGGATTTAAAAACTACTGGTACTCTCCTGAAATCCCTTGGTGGTATCTGAGGAAAAAATGTCCTCTGCACCCAGTCTTTTGGAAGGAAATGTGTAAATGAAGGGAGGCAAATGTAAAAAATGGGGGTTGTAAATTTTGAGCAAGTAAAAACCACCTGACCAAATTGGTGTTTGCTTGTCCTCAGGATACTGAGACACTGTTTCACCTCAGAGAGTGTAAAATTGAAGAAAGCTAACCCAGTTTGCCTTCTACTACAAACTGAGTCATATTTTCACCCTCATATTTACTCACTGAATGGACATTGTAAAGATACTGGAAGGCTCAGGCTAACTGCTTCCAGGTTGAAGCATATTCAACTTACAAATTTCTTAATAAATTAAAGCCTCACCTGGGATACATGTACCTCATTTTGTGGACCTAGTTGGTACATTTTTATAATTTGCACCAATCAAACTAAAAATACAACTGACACATTCACATAATTAGAGGAAATTATTACTTTTTGCATTATTTTTGTAAGATACCGGTATTTAAAAGCTTTTACTCAGTATTTATAGGACGTGTTAATGTGTATGCAGTGTATTTTGTTATTATGAGCAGATGTAATTAGTAGTTTATTTATGTGGTCACTCTTCATTTTTTTAGAAGAAAAAGTAAACCAAAAGGTTTTAAGATTTATGTAAAATTCTTCCTGTTTCAATATAGGTTGTTAGCTTTACATTAGCCTTAATCCTTGCCTACAAAATACTGGTTTTTATTTTCCAGTGAGTGATAGCTTTGAACGAGAGCTCAAATACATGTCAAGTTTATTCTTTTTAATGATGAACTTGTTAATATTTGAAATCGATACCAGGAAATTTGTTTTGATTAAAGCCAACATGTACATTATATCATATCTCAATTTGTAATCTTTATTCACTCCTGAGTTTTTTGGTTATCACACTGTCTACTTTAATAGCTGATATTTAATCAACTCTTCCTATGTGATAACTACATGTAAACGCCTTTTGTCAAACATGCTGTGACACTTCATAATTTATTCCCTCTTGCATATTGATAGACATTTTCCTTGGATGTTCTCAGATTAATCAAGTGTAAGATATTGATCCCAGATGGGTGGAAACATTCAGCCTTGATTTGAAGGGCTTATTGAAATCCTGGCCAACGATTTCCTCCAGTTCTTTGACAATTATTCAAGGGTCAATTCTTATGTCTGAATTCTTTAAAACTTGTAATAGACACAAAGTTCATTTCTTGTGCACTTTAATATTTTTGTCTTCAAGACTGTCTTTAGTTAGTCACTAGGAGGACATCATTTAGAGAACTTTTGAGCTAAAAGCTGCTTTGGGCCTACCATATCCTATGAACAAATTAACTATCAAATATCATGCACTGTAAATAATTCAAATGTAGTTGCGATTCCTGGCAGGGTGTATGATTCTTAACGGTTACCATGTCAACCATAAATCTTTCATTGTGCACCTATGCTAGTTGAAAATGCCTGCTGGCTCAGGCTTCATTTAATGTGCTAATTCATAGAAAGCCGTGTCTAAATGTCAAGGCTGTGGCTTTAAGTAACACATGCTTCTATTAGAAGCCACTGACTAATGGCAGTCGCCACTTTTCATCAACAAATACCACTCTTAGCCATAGGCACAGTCAAATTTACTTATGGTGTGATTGTTATTGCTTGCTAAGCTAAGTCACATATTAGCTCTGTGTTGTAATCAGCAAATTGGCATCTGATGAGCCACATGTTAAGTGGTCAACAGTAATTATAGTTTAATTTGTTCAATCTTTAGTTCCTAAGTTTTATATACTTGAAGGTGAAATGTCTAAAGTTAATGTGGCTTGACTAGCTGCCCTCAAATAATGTGTCACTCCACTGTTGAATGAAATGTTTTGAAAATTGCAGACTTTTTGAAAGTTTCCCTTTTGTAATTGTCTGTATTCTCAGAAAGCAAATAAAACAGTGAGCAGTGAAATCTCTAAATTGTTGCCCATTGTAATGATTTTGGAGCACAGTATTTGGCAAAATGTTGACAGATTAAAACGCAAATTGTTTTTACCCACAGTTTGCTCTGTCGTTGAAGGGCATGCTGCTGGTATCTTTATGAATCTTGTGCCTACATGTAGGTAAAGGGACTGGATCATGATTATTGCAAACAATCCCTGGTAAACTTGCTAAATTTGATGTGGCACAGGGTGGGACACTAACAAGTTATGAAAAGAGATCTGAAAAAACCCCCCTCCCCCCAAATGGGATGGTCTGGTACGTGTATTCTTGTGGAAACTCCTATTCTTTGAGTACCCCCGCCCCCCCATCCCACGAGAAAGCTTTGTGGCGCCCTCTGTTGATTAACACTGAAACGTAAATATGGCCAAATTCCTTGGGAAGACTACATCATTTGGACGGGATGGAAACTTTTGAATGGGAAAACTTTCTGAAAGTGGCTTACAGGGATTGGTGTAATGTGCAGTCCTTGAATAAATTTAGACGAGCTCCTTCAAATGCAGAACGTGTATCGTTGTGCATTGGACTTGCAATTTGGAGGTAGGCCCAAGTCAGTTTCCTAGGCCTAATGTGTTGTTACTCCACTGCAGTGATTTGTACTGCATGTGTTTCGTGAAGAAAATGGAGAAATCATCGGACAGATTAACTTTTGAAAGAATTTCACAAACGAACTCCGCTTTAGATCCTTTGCACAAATCCTACAAGACTTGTCCGAAAACTTCCTCGTGTATTTTGAGTGAATGCTTCAATCTTTTCAGTACTAATTTTGACTGAGGCCTAATTTGACGGCATTTTATTGGTAATTTATTCATGACTTTTAAGTTTTAGGCATTGTCAGACATGCATCTGCAGATGGCCAATTACAAATGATGTCACTTCCTACATACAGGCTACAGATTGCCGCATTCATCGGCCATTTTTTACTCCAGTTTTCTTCGGTTGCCCCGTACTTCCAACATATTTGGATCAGCACCTGCATGTGCACGAGTTTAGAATATTTTGCACACTGCGTATACAGGCACCTGATAGCATTGTATACGCGGTTGCAATTTGCCAACAAAGATGGCGTCCAATGATAGAGATCTACAGTCATAAGTTACCATGGTCACTTCAGAGAAAAACTTGTGGCATCTGTATGGGGAATTCTTTCCAAAACTTTAGTCATTGACCTTAGTTTTGTTTACAAACATTGATTATGGAAACGTTGTATCCTGACTAAGCGGTTGTGAATGAAGCCTGAAATGGCGCTTGTGACAAAGCAGCAGAAAGGTCCGTTAAATATGAGTCCTTCACCCAAAATTTAATAAGAATTTTTCTCCTCAGTGAGTTCAGGAGTGCAGGGGGAGAATGGGACATACCTGTATTCGTCTTTATTATGAGAAAGAAATTTCAATCTAGATAACCCCAAATTAACATGTCCAACTACCACTAGCATCTCCCTGGCCTTTTTCATATTCTCCTGGTCAATCATGGCACTCATTCTCATGAAGCTTTTCAATGTGGTAATGCCTGTGGCTTTTCTAGTGATAAGAACGTGTGCAGGTTGATCAAGAGATGTGTTGAGCAGAGCTACATGGAGACAAGTGGCAAGTCGGATGAAGTGAGCAGATCATGGAGAGAAAAGGGAAATGAATTGTTTAAAGAGAGACATTATAATGAAGCTCTTTTGTGTTACACCCAGGTAAGGACATAGAATAAATCCTTTCCCCACCAGTTTCTTAACAATTACATGTACATGTATTTTCAACATCAACGACAATGAATTTTGAAAAATTGGAGAGCTTTGAAAAATGTTTTGCCCTTGAAAGTTGTCACAAGCACCAAGCCTAATAGTTTGAGTAACTGCAATCATAATGCTTATTGCATCCTAAAAAATTCATGGTCACCATCTTGCCAGGTCAACTGACTAGTTAAATTTAGATATAGATACAGTTAGATGCCCAGTGTATGAAATTTATCACAATTTTCACATCTTTTCAATGGAATTCATCAAATGGTCTGAAGTCTGGTTGAGATTGTTTTCATATATTTCCTCCTAGAGTGTTTTGACAGCGTCATGCAACATTGACAATGCTGATACATCCAACCGTGTAGAGTTGGCGATGGCATTTGGAAACCGTTCTGCTACCCTGTATCATCTAAACCAATATGAGGTAGGTTGATGTAGGATGAGGGAGTCGAGTCCATTCATAATGATGCTTTCTGTCATTAAAATGTGATTGTGATGAATACAATCTACTATGTCAAGCAACATCAGGATTGGGATTTGGGGAGATTTTAGATTTCGATAATGGAAGAGACTTTAATAACTGAGTGGATGATGTAAGGCTATTTGTATTTTGTCATAGTTGGCCCTTCAAGAGTGTGACCAAGCCATAAGTCATGGCTATCCTAGAGCTTCACTCCATAAGCTTCTACAGAGGAAAGGACTATGTCTCATGGAAATGGGTCAGCAACACTTAGCTACAATAGGTACAATTTATTACATTTGAGTCATCTGAAAACTTGACATAGTAAAAGGTCCAAACACCCTTATTGATGTCTTGTAATTTTTCAAAGAAAGTTTCTGAGAAAACTTGAATTGACCGTTGCCTTCTTCATTTTGTTTTGTAGTTTTGAGAGAAGCACTCTTGGCCTTGGATGAAGCAGTCAATTTGAGCTTAGAGAGGAAAGGTTAGTGTATGGTGTGTTTGTCAGTCTTGCTACATGTATCTGTCCGTTTGTCTGTTCAGCGACACATTATTAGTTGTCACAAATACATTTAACTAAAGTTCACCTTAGATGATTTGTTTTTGTCTACAACATCTCTCAGTTAGGATAATAAATTTGCTAATCTTTCTTTTCAGAATCACTGAAGTCTGAAATAGAGAAACTTCTTAACAACTGCACTCATCCAAGGTAGAGTGCAAATCTTGTGATTGTCAAACGCAAACATTTTCCCCAATTTTTGCAACTTTCCATTCTCTTTGAAAATTTTAATTAATTAATTAATTGTGCAATACTTTTAGACATTTTAAAAAACCTCAAGTCACTTTTAGAAATTCAGTTCCTCAAACATGTCTTCCAAAATTTCATACAAGTGAATGAGATATCCTTTGTTTCAGTGTAAGTGAGAATACAAGTGTCTCCATCAAACCTACTAAGCCAGAAGACCTGAGACAGTCATCAGACAAACTAGCTAGTGCATCAAGGTCTCTAGGACTACGGTTTAACCTGGACAGAGGCAGGTACTTGGTGGTAAGAATCTATCTGGTTGCTTTTCTTCTGATGAATCTGGAGTTAAGACTTATCTAAATATGGAATCATACCCTTCATTTCCATGTTGATCATGTTCAGTTCTAAGGAGAAAAGTGCTAAGCCAGGTATCAAGTTTATTTCCAAATAATGAACTTGTTTGGAGTGGAGTCAAGTTCTAAGGGGAAAAGTGCTGAGCTAAGTACCAAGTTTATTGCCAAATAATGAACTTGTTTGGAGTGGAGTCAATTTCGAGGAGAAGAGTGCTGAGCTATTGCCAAACAATGAACTTAATTTGAGTGAACAAAGTTCAAGAACATGGATTCATTGGAAGGTACATTCATAAAGGTAAGATTACAAAAAAATTCAGACTGTCGCATGTTGCATAAAATATTAAGGTTTTAAGACAAAAGTATTTAAAAATAAATTGGCTGAGTACATTTCCTCCTTTATATAGAACTTAATATTTTAGTCAAAGGTATTTGGCAATGACACTTGATAGAGAGCAGCGTGCATTCTCAATTTGAACTGATAGCACTCCTAATCAAAGGCTCCTCACATTCCAAGATTCTCCTGGATTGAATCAGACATGTTTGAAACTTTGAAATCTCACCACTGATCATACCCATTGTGGAATCTTTTCTTTTTCTGGTCAGGCAGATTTGCCGGTCAATGCAGGTGAACTACTCATCAAGGAGATCCCATATGCAGTCATCCTGTTACCAGAATACCGTAAAACCCATTGCCATTACTGCT
>NW_019091385.1:1048265-1070452 GCF_001949145.1 Acanthaster planci | reverse complement strand
GATGAAGGTCCATCCCTAAGGGGGAGGGGCTGGTCCTTCTCTGGTGAGCAGCTGCCCCCCTTTTTTTGTCAAAAACCATAAGAATCAAAATTATCTATTGTTCTTGTGACGTTCCCCCCTCAGCTATCGTTAGGATGGAAAAGTCACAGAATTTTGTAAAAATGACTAACGTCATGTAATTTTTCAAACAGTGTGTTTGATTTCTGTTATCAGAAACAAGGCGTAAAATGCATGTTTTCATTCACATCTTTTAAAAGTCTGAAGAGTCCAAGAAACTGCATTATTGGAAGGGATTTTTAGGTGCAGGAACCCTGTATAGTACTGTGGTCCCTCATACCCAAAGCTGGCAACAGGGCTGGTTAGATCAGCTGTTTTGTTCAATATTATATATCTTGGATATGATAGACTGACTTTTTTAAGGTAGAAACTCCAAGCTGTATTAACCATATGCTTCCATGGAGCCCAGTCTGGGGCACTTAGGCTTTATACAGTTGAAAAACGCCATAGCATCTACAGAAATGCCTATTCATTATTTCAGCTGTCCACAGTGTACTGATGTCCAGTACTGTAGTGACCAGTGCATGCGGTCAGCCCAGGAATCACACCACTGGCTGGAGTGTGGTCTTTGGGATGGCCTGAACATGGTGAGTATAGCTAAAGTTTGCTCTCCGATATGACAAAGCTGATAATGGGGTGACCTACGTAGTTGGTCAGTCAAAAAATGCATACCCCTTCTTTTTCTTTGGTCCTGCAGTTGGGCACCCAAGCTTGGCTGAGCCTGCGTCTGCTGCTTCAAGCAAAGTCCTGGCATAATGCCAAGTACATTGCAGAAATGGCTTCATCTAGGGTGTATGAGAATGAAGTAGAGAGGACTGATGGATCCTCGCCCGCAGGGTGTGGTCAAGATGGCTGCTATCACGGTGACTACCAAGCAGTCTATCACCTTGTGCCTCACGCCAAGAACCACTCGGAAGAGCAGTTATTCAACATGACAATGGTATGTTTACATCTGCAACAAATTAATAGTCACCAACCATCAGCAAAAGACATCACATCTTTTCAACCCAAACAGTGCTTACGACTAGTCATATTGGTTTGAGTACACCTTGGTATAGGGAGGCAGGGCAGATTGAAAGGGCTCAAATGTCCACTGGTTTCCATGAGGAAACAAATTTACAAAATCCTCTATTCAGTTCACAGTGATTATTACCAATTCATCTCCCCCCATGTCCGTAGACCGCCCTCCTACTTTCAAAATGTATCCAGAAGAAGTTGGATCACTCCAGAGAATGGATGCAACACACTGACACCAGCCAAGTGTCATCAACAGTCACAGCATTCCGTGAACTAGGAAACACTGAGGAGAACAAGCCAACCGATGTCAACGAATCACAGAATGAAGAAAGTGCAAAACATTTATCATCATGTTGCAAACAGTCCAAGCTTAGCAAAGATTCTCAAGACTGTATGTGTAAAAGGGAAGAGAAATGTGCTTGTGGCGATCCTAGCTATAATCGGCTCAATGAGCATGATCCATCAATGGTTCATGAGATCGCTGCATTTCTTTTGAGACACTTGCAACAGTTGACGTGTAATTCACATGCAGTAACGACCATCCAGAAAACAGAAGATCTGAACTCTCTCTCAAACATGGACAAAGAGCTGAAACCAACCAACTCAAGACTCAGAAACTCTGATGCCAGTGTCCGTTCTGGAACAACAAATCGATCAGTGGAAGTTGACCCACCAGTAAACACAAGGGTGGACAAATGGTGTGATAGAGAGCAAGACACCATGGTAGATACAACCAAGCAGGCTCGACTGGCGACTGCCGTGTATCCGACGGCTAGCCTACTGAATCATTCCTGTCAACCCAATACTATAGCAAGGTGAATTGTCCTCTCCTTGCCGCATTTTGTTCATATTTGTTGAAGCTGCAAGTTCCTGTACACTTCTCTAGAATCTTAATAATTTTAAGTAGCTAATAGATTTCATGTAGGACCTGCTATTGCTGATGAATGCATGCGCACAAGTTCCAGGCAAGGGCACGATAATCAGATCTTTCTGCGCTATATCTGTTGATATATTTTTTTTTCATTTGATAGCTTTGATGGTGCCATCTTGACCATGAGGGCCACAAGAGACATCCAGCCAGGAGAAGAGATTCTCCATTGCTATGGTAACAGCGTCAACACATCTGCCACATCTTATTTCAAAATACATTCTCACCTATCCTTGTCTCAAAAGTCTTTTTGTGGAATTTGTTCTCGATAAAATGGTCAAAACCCTCATGAAAATGTTAAATCATAAGTAATCAAATACATTAGAGATGAAAGTATTTTAATACTAGTTTATATCCTTCTCCGATACAATGTTATCTGAGTTTGCTCAGTACTTTCCAGGAATTCATGTGAAAAAAACTCCAGGAGATTATCCAGATTGGACTTGAATTCTCAGAATTCTCATTGGACTTGAATTCTCAGAATTCTCATTGGACTTGAATTCTCAGAATTCTCATTGGACTTGAATTCTCAGAATTCTCATTGGACTTGAATTCTCAGAATTCTCATTGGACTTGAATTCTCAGAATTCTCATTGGACTTGAATTCTCATTTCTGAGTGCCGATATCATACCATTCTACTACCTGGAAAGAAAATTACACATGCCAAAGCATGAGTTGTAGTAACTCACAGATATTTTGTATTTCCTCATTAGGACCACATGCCAAGCACATGAGCAGAGACGAGAGACAGAAGGCTTTGCAAGAGCAATATTTCTTTACTTGCACCTGCCATGCATGCACTGTGACACCTGTAGATGAAATGGAGACATGTGACTGGTCCAACTCATTTGCGTTAGTACTCATGCTCAATTAGTCGCCATACATTTATTTTACTTGCACTATTTCAGGTCTGCTGTTCTCAAAAGGGAAATTGATTTCTATTTTTAGGTCAGCTGTAGTAGCCAGCAAGCAGTTTGCAGCAGTTTTGTATCACAAAAGAAATATTTAGTGGTTTCGCCCCATGCATGCAACCTCCAGATCCAGTTAAGCAGAAGGGACCACTTTGTTGTTCTCATACCCAGTAGTTAGGCCCCACGAATTTCAATAATTGTGTGAAGTGTTTTTTACCTGAAAACAGGTGTTGCAAGTGTAGCCATCCCTTAATGCAACGAGAAGGCAAAAGAAAAGTTGGTGTTTGCATCAACCCAGACTGCAGACATAAACAGAGCCTGAGAGACGTATTAAAGGTTGGATACGGTCCCATTATAGACTTTTTAATTTCGTAAGAGCAGTGGCGTAGCTAGGGCTAAATCTCCGGAGGACCCCATTGTTGTAACGAGTCACTAAATTTGATGACTCGAGTCGAGTCATTTTGATATTGTGACTCGAGTCATTAGGTCAAGAAGTTGAGTCAAATCACTTTGTGTAGTAGAGTCAAGTCAAGCACTGAACTCGAGTCAATTTGAGTCACAAATTTTTGAACAAAATACATTAAAAACACAACTACATGTAAGTCACTTTTGGTATTTTTATTGTCATTTAGACATACTGAAAAAATTAGGGTGACAGGTATCTAGCCTGAAATTGCATGACACTTTGGTTTTTAAGGACAGTGTTGAAACATTGTAACCATTGTGTAGGTTTCTACCATGACTTTATTATGTTCGACCCTTTCACTTTTCACTTGTTGAACAGGAGAAAGAGAGGGCAGGCAACTTGTTCAAATTATCTCAGCATTTCCTGGAATGTAAACATATTGAAGGTGAGTGACTTGCAGAAAGCATCTTCCAAAATGTTGTTGGGTGAGATGAGTGTGAACTCTCCAACTGAAAATGCTCACAAAATTGAGCGTGTGAATGAGTTCTGTTTTACACTGATTATGTTGGCTGATAACCATTCAATTTCTTTTGATGGATAGAGTGTCTTGGCATCTTACATCAGTGTTACAATGTCCAACGAGATATTCTGTACAAGCATCACAAGGCATTGGCTGAGACTCAGGATTTCCTGGCAAAATGTTACTCTTGTATGGGTAGGTAGATGGAATGTGGATTGTCTTTGATAAAATCACATTCTGACACCCATAATTGTCCAATTGATAGTGAATGGGGTTTGGAAACAACACTATTGTCATTATTTTCCTAATTAACAGTAGCTCGGTGGCTGTTTCATCAAAATTTGAAAAAGAAAGTGACACTGTGTCATTGTGTTTTCATGTCATGTGTGGCGCACGCACTGCAGAATTATGGACAGTTAGTTTACAAGATTTTTTCAAACTTTACCAAGTTACACTTTCAAAAAGGTCCGAACAAATTCCCCTATCCTGTTTTTGTGAGGTAGGTAACTTGTTTTCTCTTCACGGCCACTGGCACATTTTCTAAGATGAATCTTGAGCTTCTCCCATTTTTTTTACAGTCAACAAATCTTTTCTTTTTCAAACTTACAGGTGATTATAAAACAGCAGGAAAGTATCTGCGATTGAGCATAGCGACCGTGGAGAAGCAGTATGGGCAAGACAGCATTGAATTGGCCAATGAATTGCATAAACTAGCTCAGGTTTTATTCAATGGGTATGTGTGGATATCATCCAAGATGAAGTATCCTTCCCATTGTTGCCAAGTATTTTTGTCCATATACCCAGCAAGAAATGAGACCGAGGGGTACCCCCCCCAACATGTCCAATCCCTATNAAAGCAGGGGGGGTTCTGTCCGTCTCATACCTTGCTGCATATGTTTGTCCAAGTGTATAGTGAGAGTGGTTTTTCTTCACTTCTGGTGTCAATTGTAGCCTGATTGCTTTCCATGTTTATTTTTAACTGATACTAAAGCTATTTCTTGAAAGACAAATACCAATGAATCTATTTGAGTACATTTGGAAACTTTCCTCAATTTTTAGTCTTTAAGAGTAAAAGGAATCCAGTCTAAACAAACAGTGTATTGGTTTTCCATTACAGAGGTGAGGTACAAGACACCCTTGTTATCTTGGATCGTGCCATCAAGCTCTTAGTGCTGCACTATGGACCAAACCACCGTGATGTGCAAGAATTGAGTCGAATGAAAACTTGTTTACCATCCCTTTGAACATTGCTCAACTGTCGGAAACTTGAGGAGGTGGAGACAATATTTATCCACCACTACACTATTAATTTCAAAAAAAATTGTATTAAATCCAACTATTTTAGCTATTGTGGTTGTGACCTAATCAGAGTTATCCAAAACTGACTTCAAATTGAAATTATGTCAAGCAGGTATTTAATTCACATTTTTTTAATGGCACTCCTGTACACTTTAAATATATCACATTGTGTTTATTAAGCTATCCAAGTTTTGATTTTCAACTTACATGATTGTTCTTCAGTGGAAACTGAGATGGAATGTTAAAGTTTGTTTTGAAGACCAAATAAACACATTTTGGACTTGCCATTGAGGCCCTGTGAATGAAATTTCTGACGGTGTATAACTTTATTTCTGATACAATATGCTTATGCTTATTTTTGTTTTAATATATTGTGACGTGACAGAGGGCTCTAGTCACTAGGCGCGGTGCAAAATTATAGATGGCGCTCTGCCCAGTAACGTAACGGAGGCAGACGATAGGCGCTCATAGCTGTGTGTTAAGCAAGCGCGGCGCATAGGCTCCGCCTTGTGCGTTGTGCGATAGGGCAGTGGAAGTCACTGCTTAGTCACGTGAGCGCGAGCATGGGCGTGGTCAGAGCAGCGCGAAAAGCTAAAGGCGCGCGTAGGCTAGGCTAGGCCTAGTCGTCCTGATCAAGGTCTGATCTTGAGTTAAGGGTCGAGAATCCTGTGCAAGGGTTAAAGTCACCTAGTACCTAGCCTAGTGTGACTCGACTGTGCCTGAGTCCCAGTGGTGCGTGTGCCGTTGAGGGGCTCGCTCGGTAGGTTGAGGGGCTGATTGGTGGTGCGGGTATAGTTCCTGATAGGACCTTGCGGTCGATGCAAGGGCGGATTGCTATCTCGTGATGTGAATTGCGTGTAGCGCAGCCCTGACAATAAGCCCCGTAGACTTGCTGAAAGTCCCTGATTCGGCACTGGATGCCCACAATTAATTGTGGTGTTCGCTGCTCTGGGCGAAGTCCGGTCACGTATAATCACGCAATGTCTCCCCGTCAATAGCGCCATCTACTGGTGTATTGGTTGAGTGTACGTGTGTTGATGAATAAACCAGACGCTTGTTAATTGCTGTATATAAGTCAGGAGTCCAGGCGAAGTTTGTTTCAAGTCATGTCTGTCTGGGTTACGTCATTAAGTTTCGACCAATCAGATTAGCCATCATCTCGACGAAGACCAACTTTTTGGGGGGACGGTATACTTCGGTCCCAACGGACTCGTCCCTAGTCGCTCAGGGACTCTCCGGCGTGCCGTCCGACGAGCCGCGCCTCGAGGAGGAGGGTGCCCTCGCCTTCGTCGGAGGGGCGCAGCGCCACAATATTTGCAATGCGGCTTTAATTTGAAACACAGTAATGAAGCACTGGATGGATCCATGTTATTGAATGTTGTTCTGTTCAGTCTTCCCCCAACCCTAACTGATGAAGCATAAAAAAACAAATGGCAATTTGTATGGGTGTAGAATTACTGCATATTTTGACACACTTGCCATGATCTTGTAGGTCAGGTCAAGCTAAAAAGGTTAACCTCCATCAAAGTCTAATATGTAATAAAATAAAAATATGTTAAAATACAATAAAATCTAATAAAAATACATTTAAAAAGATGAGAATTTTTTTATATTTTGTATGACTTGTCTTGAAAAACATTTCTTTGGATGATTTTTTTTATTTTTCGGGGGGGGTCTGTTTTTCATGTATTTTTCCCTCTTTTCCCGTTCTGCTGAGCATTAAAATGACGCCCGTTTTGATACTTTCTGATTTTCTGCACAGCTGATTGGTTATAGTTTCCAACCGTTTGTTTTCATTGGTTATTGCACAAATCTTTGGGGAAAAAATCCCAAATGACACTTGACTGTTCGATCTAGTGATGAGATAAAGTTATGCAGTTGTTTACTAACTTTTCATTCTTGTTTGCATGGGTCAGGGCCTATCTGGCTGGAATAGCGGATTTTGGGAATAGCGCCCCTTGTAGCCCGCATTCAACACCTTTGTGTACAGGTGTTGCATTCAACACGGCAGACGCTTTCACTTGACACAACGCTTCGGTAGTCACTTCTACCGGAATACCAATAGCTACTTTCAGTTAATGGTTATCTGTGCATTTAAAGATTGCTTGAAGGAATGCAAATTTGTGATATTACGCACAACTGTGCAGATTTTTCAAGAAACAGGGGTATGATACATATTTGCAATCGAAAATTTCACCAAGAAAGGGTTTGAAAGCGTAAAAAGTTTTCGGTTCCGGAGGGGGGAAGGTTGCGCTACCAAAACCGGCTGTTCCATTCTGTGAGCAAAATGGCGGCGGGTTTGACGCATTTCAGGCGGATTATACGGCGCAATTTCTGCGGATTTACTATCAATGTGGTGCCTGCATGCGGATGCTGAAAGAGAAAACTAGGAGTGGTACTCTGCTGGAAGAAGTACCATGGAGAAGTCGGTTGGCAAGGGGAAGGATAAGGTAGGTTTGGTGGTCGAATTTGTCAAGAAGTCGAGGGCAAATTTTGACTTGACAACTGCATAGGCCGTCAATGCGTGTGGTGGCGGTTGGTAGCGTGTTGTGTACACAGCACGCTGTATTGTGGTGCGCGTTATCGTTTACCGGTGTTATCTGCTGTCGTTGGAATGATATCGTGCTAAAACCGCACTTATTGATACCGGCTCTGTCCTTATTTACTTGCCCTAAATTTGATTTCAAAATGTTGAAAATTTGTTCCAGTGTTTTTTCTGCAAATTAGGTCAAGGCTTAATTGTTTTTATTGGTAAAATTCGCTGCAAAAAATTACGCAAAATTGATTTAGCCGACTTGTCTGGAAAAAATTTTGAAGGTAGTTAACTAGCTTCAAAAGAGTAGGCCTAAGGCTGTGTAATAAAATATGGGGTTATCACAGTATCCAATAATTTGTGTTAAGAACCTTGACACAAATTGAAGACTGAATGTGCAGTTGAGAGGAAAACATTTTTACTAAAACGAAAATTCAAGATTTTTACTCAGTTGAACCATGGAGGTTGGAAGGCCTAGGCAAGGCAACTTTTGTTCACATCCACCAAAGTGACAACTGACAGAAAACTGGTCGAAGGTTATGGTCAGAACAAGTAACATTTGTTTTCTAGTGCATGTGCAGGTTTAACTCCACAGCCAGATATTTGACAACTTGTATTAGTTGTTGCAACAGACATGAATCTAGAGCATGTATGTGTCATACAGCGTATTGCAGTGCTTTCCAGATCCTTGACACCAGTCATGTCGGTACTCGGTGTTTTTCTTTCTTCTGAGACACAAATCACTTAAACACAAACAAGAGTGTCTCTATCATCATTTACGTGTATCTTTTAGGGAGTGTACATAGTTAATTCTATGGTTTTGGTTTTTGGCTGACTCTCTTTTGGGGCTCTGACTGAGGAAAGAAAAAAGATGTTTTTGTGCCACCGACCCTGTCTGGAATTTCCCACCAAAGAAAAAAAGATAATCTGAAGAAATTTGCCAGGAAAGCAAGAAATGTTTTATCCACTTTTTCTCCTGACCATGTGAACCTTCCTCAAAGGTCAGAAAAATATGAGAACCATCTAGAATGAATGTATGGATGCCTTCAGCAGGATTCAAAATAAAGTACCAAAATACCATTGTATCTGTAATTGGTATGGTAGATCTGGCCTGGTGCTGGATATAGAGAATCCTTACGAGCCACAGCAAAATTTAGAGAAGTATGCGTGTGGTCGTGCTTTAGGCCTGTACATTTTAATCAATTGTTTTGGTTTAATTTTAATTCCCTTTTTGTGAATCACTCTAAAATTCACGTCCACTCAGATGTTATCCTTTTGACATTCTCTGAAGTCCTGAATTTTTTTGGGGGGGGATGGGAGGAGGGGTAATCTCTTCGAGGCATCCAGTACAGACCTCTCGTTCTATACACTTGTACTGGGCGATCGCAGTACAGTGAGCCCATATACATGTAAGACTGAGATACAGTATCATTTTTATGGCTTTGGGTCTGGATCCTGGTACACTGAAAAGCCATTGAGTAATTTGTCACAGATGCTTGACTAACTCATGACGGGGTTATGTTTGGACTTTCGGAATCATTTAATGCACATGTCAGTGTTTGTGATGGTTATTGTGTTACGTAAAAGCAACAGATGCAGAAGCCTTGCAAAGCTTTCCCTCCTATGAAGGATAAAAACCTCTCTTTTTCCAGACCTTTCCATACATGTACATGTTGAACAGGCTCACATGGAAGCTCCTTGTACTCTTACATGTACTTGCTTGAAATTAAAAAAAATCAATCAGATCCCCATGCCCATTGATTAAACCGCCCTTTACCCCCAACAAGAACTTCCAAATCCCCCAAATATCCTTGTTTCAACCCCAAACATTCCTTCACATTTCCAAATTCCCTTTTAAACCCTGTCCCTTTTTTCACCCTGTCCCTGCACAAAAGGCTCTCAGCCTGTTAAGCATTAGCTGTATTTATTTCCTGGCCGTTGTCATTGTGTTTGACCACAAGGTTTTCAGTTCAGGGATAATAGGATGGTTTAGAGTGATATTTTGTCTTGGCAGCAACCGTTGGGACCTTTTGTTTGGCCCAAGCAGCTTTCTGTCTGTGGGGTGAATAATCCGGCTTCGACCCAGGCACGGCGGTACCAGTTTTTGTTGTGTCAATATTTTACAAATGAAAGGAACTTCAGAGGGGATTGGACATTGCTGTTGGCAGACAACCTTGGTCAGTTTCTGAAATACTTGGACACTAATAGGGTTAAGTCTGGCTGGTGAACTACATGTACTAAAATACCAGTAGGGTAAATATCTACATTTAAATTATTTGTTGGTTTTGAAAAGACACACTGGATCTAAGATTTGAAAAAAATTCTTTGAAAAAAAGAGATATAAAAGTCAAAGAACCTTTTGAACTTCGAAAATTTTCTTTGCATGTGTATATTAAATAGTGGCAGTCCTATTATCCTGGAAGACACAATACTGAAAGTGAAAGAATTCCAATTTTTTGGTTTTACCATCCATACTGTAAGGTACATGTACTTATGCCCTTGCATACACTTGTACTGTGCATACTTAACCAGTGCTCCACCTTTCAAATTCATTCCTTTTCATTCCTTTTTCTGTTGTGATGTCATCAAAGCATTTTCAACCCAGCTAGTTGTGTGTTATATAGAAAAGGAATTTGTACACCGTACTGGTACTTCCGTGCCAGTCGGCACCGACCTACAAAAATCAACTTTTATGAGAATTGTAACCATAATGACAGATGAACCAATGGAGAAGTGCACGCTCACAATATTCCCCTCCCATTGCTTTTCAAGTCTGGCTCTCTACCACACCAATTACTGTCCTGACCTATAGTCCATACAGACACACAAAGAACAACTTGCATGCCCTCAGAGCCTCTTCCAAGCGTGAAAATAGCAAAGCTGTCACAAAAGTTCCAAGAGGTTAGCCATCTTTGCATAGGGTGAGAGAATTGTACTCCTCAGGTGTTTTCAATTACTGTCTATTCAGCTGGAAAACAAAAATGTCTGCTTACTATGGAGGCCAAGTTTCACCAGCAATTATTTGTTGACCACTTAATAAGTTTCCATGGTAGCTTAAAGTTGCATGAAATATATCCTAAATACTAGGCCAAAGTGACCAATAGTTGACCTGAATGGTCTGTGATCCAAGTTGGAGTGCAAAGAGAAAATCCACAGGGGCAGAATATCCTATGGCCCATTTCAGATCATGGTCATGAGCATAAAATGCTATCTTGTAGAAAGCAAGTTAGAAATCCAGCACCTTGCTCAAGCAAACAGAACCTGATGATTTTTTTGTCAGATTTTGGAGTGGCCCCTAGGCAGATTCAAATCAAGGCAATTAATCAACAGCTTACATGTACAAGTTTTTCTCATGTCCATCCTTGACCACAGTGCTTCATAATGAAACACCTGCATTCCACCTGTAGTCTGTGATAAGGACACTTGTTAGCTGTGATTAATAACATGTCATAGTTTGACAGGCAGAGACATCTTGGAATGGGGGAGGGGAGTTGAGCCCTCTTGGTTAATTTGAGATCATGGTCATTAGATTTCACTCTTGTGCATACCGGTATGAAGGAAACGTTGCTCAGATAACCCATGCATGAGTTCCTTCCTCCATGGATAATGCCAATGACACTGAAAATAAAACCAAACCAAGATTGACAACATACATGTACGGTACATGTACATTCCTCTGTAACTTCTATTCTGTTACCCATCTACAGGCTAGTGTAGTGTCAGTGTAATGAATACACATCCTTTTCTTTGGATCAGTCTACAGCGAGTGAGTACATGTATCCTCTTCTTTGCAGCTACAATGTATTTTGCTTGTCGGTAGTGAGTAAGTTTCATATTTCCCACTTGTCAAGTTTGTTTAAATTTGAAGGGAACGGTAAGAGTGTTTTGAATGGTGAATATGTGACTTCTCTCATTTCATGTCATGACCTCTGCTGGTAGCAGTGCTGATATCATGACTGATATCATGATACCGATAGCTCTGGGATGTGAATGCTGCTTATGAGGTTTGTTCCAATACTGTACAGCAATTCTTGACTGAAAACAGCACTTGCAAGTCATACTTTGTACACCTAAAATTTTGGTGTTTATTCTCGGGGCATCTTCGTACCATTTTTGTCAGGTTAATGTTCCCATGCTCTGGGTGTCATTTGTGTCATTTCTCTCTGATCATTTGAGCAGGTTCTTCCTCGCTTTTTCACAATTTCTTGAGATTGTTTGAAGGCCAGTCAATCATGAACACCAGATGGAGCAATAAACATCCCTCATTAAAACAGCCATCCAGTCATAACATTGTCTGCCACCTCTGATCACAGTATGAATGCCCTCAATGCCAGTTCACATGTGGTCAGTGTTGCAAACATGTTGGATAGTTTCCTCTCAAGTCTACTGTTGGCATTTCGACCCAGTCTGTGTCCACACCAACCTGGTCTCTTGAATGAGCACAGGAGGCTGCTTCAACTTCAGCATGAATGGTTATGATTCATCCATTAACTGAGGAATTGTAATGTTGTAAAGTACGTACGTGTACATGTAGTTCACCTGACAGCTTGGGTGTGTAATGTGGATCAAGATTGTTGACACTGGTCCCTCCATTATCTCAAGGGTAGAGCGCTGTATTTGCTACAATTACTGGTAAGTAGTCTGTGGACAGGGTAAAAGATCCCTTCCATGGATTATGTCTTTTGTGTGAAAAGTGACACTGGTACAAGCCAAACATTTTTGTTTGCCAAATAATGATGCCAAGTCTTGCAAAGGAAAGCTGATTTCCCATAAAATCCTCCATTGGTGGATTGTTTGTACAAATGTATTTAGAAGTGTAATTTGCTGTGTACTTGTAAAAAAAAATCACAGTGTGCAGCGAATGTGACAGGGTGCATGTTAAGTACCGGTAACAGCTCAGTTGGTTCTACCATCCTAAATTCATCAGAATTCTGCAAAATAGATTTATATATATTTTAGATTCAGGGTAATTATATTCAGTTACGTTGTACTTATGTACGTAATGTACATGTACATGTGCCTTTTGAGTGTGAATTAAAGCTGTGAACTATGGAACACATTGTTCAAATGTAGAAGAAGAAAATTTCCTGAGCAACCTGTTATAATAATTTCATAGCAACCACTGGTGCTTAACCTATTGAGATTACTGAATGATTATGTTCAAAAGTTCAAAGAATTTTAGTATCAGTTAATGTTTTATGTACATGTTAGGGATCATTCTCATTCCCATTTTGTCCTTGATATAATTAACTTTAATTCCATATTAATAACTTATTACATATGTATCGAGTGGGAACACATAGAAGAGGACAAAAATGTAAGAAACATTGTGTAAAAAAAGAAACTTTGTTGCTAGCAGGATTGGCTGTGAGTTGACAATGGTGTCAAATATTTGCATTTGTGTATTTTTTTGCTTGTAAGATACATACTTCAATGTTGATATGGCTGCTTCACCACACAACCTATATACACTCCAAATGCCTGTCACACCACAGTTAATGTTTAACACAAATCGCACCTGAGCCTATTTGAATTGTGTAATTTGTGTATTACAAATTGTTGAGCTACATTTTTGGCTCTCTTTTTGACAGGTGATGGGTCCTTCAACCCAGTTTAGTTTCCATGCAAGTATATCTGTACTCTGTACCTATTCAGTCCTGTTGCTCTCCTGCGTTAGTGGCACTGTTGTTTTTGCCCTTGAAGTGCTCTGGCCAATGAGTGTTTTCACAGCTTCCTCATTGCATAAGCTGATAAAACATCCAGCAATCCAGCCACTGAATTGACAGGGTTCCAACCCTTTTTCTTCTCTCACTTTGCTGACAGGGAGGACTGTATTTTGATTGGGTCAACTGTTTAAGTGACGAAAGATTGCTGTCACATTATAATGTGACAGATGTAACATAGATGTACATGGAGGTCCAAACCAGCTCTGTGATCGTAGATCACAGCTGGTAAGACGTATTTTCATAGAAAATTGAGGACGATATTTGCCACATTGAAATGTACATGAAGTCATTATTTTACACTTTCTACTTGCCAACATAAGTATTACAAGATAATGTTGGAAAAAATCTTAAAAGCTTTAAATCACACCCCACAATATAAAACTTTCAAAAGTAATCCAAAACCAGAATAAAAGAAATAAGCCAGTGAGTTGCTAGTGATAAATTGTTTAATCATGGTATAAGTGACATGCAGTTGTAAATTTTCAGCGCATTTTCATAAACCAGTCTTGTTTTAGAAATACAATTTTTGCTTGTTTCCCCTACTCAAGTACTAGTCTCCTCTCCAGCAGCCCTCCACAGCCTTTGTTTTCTCCTCAGCTCCAGACATGTCACATCTCACCTCATAAATTTATCAAGCTGGGTGTAGGGGACACAGCAGGAAGCCAGGAACACTGAAAAATGTGGGCCTACAGCCATACCAATGCTACATGTACATGTATACTACAACTTACCACCTACATGTACATGCACATTTACGTATACCTGTTGGTTGTGTGCAAATTGTGGTTGCATGGCCTGGGGACATATGTTCTGGTAGGTAGACATGTAGTCATATGGTATGTGATGCCCTTCCCAGTCAGACCCAATCCAGCAAGTGAAATAATACATTGTTGTTGACCAGCATTTACACATCACTAAGCCCTGTGGTATGTTCATTGTCACGTTTTTCTGCCTAGCGTACTTGCACTCCATACAGAATAGGTATGCAGTGTGCCCATTCCCAACCATTTGTGCCTGATATCTCCCAGTGATGGATCATTTGTGTTCAGAAATCTGACACATGCAGTACTGTAGTTTTTTCAGTGTCCACCCAGATGTCTTTCAACTGTACAGATCCAGTGGATTTATTGAACCATGTGCACCGGCACAGCCCATTGACAATTTCAATGTGGTAGGCATGACCTCTTTAGCAGTCTAGTCTTACATGCAGCTTGATTTAAGAATTTCAATCTTGGCAGATTCTTAAGAGATGTGACACCAGAGGACCATATTTAAGTACACGCACTGAGTTCATTATCATGACAGACAATAAAATTGTCCTGTTTAATGAAGATTAGCCATGTACAGTACAATGTTGAATACACATGTACTGTATAAGTGTACAATGTACATGTATAACTTACATGTCGATATGTGTTAAGTACAGTGTATATGTACAAGAAAATCCTACACAAAATAGCAGTTATTGAGTCTGTTTTAAAGTCAAGTTCAGGCTCAGAGCCTGTGTAAAATTATGGAACATGTAGATACATCAGTCGAAGAAATAAGTTGAAAGAAGTTCTGAGTCCTGTCACAAAAGAGTTTACAGCACTCTGGTCACAAGAACCAGCACTGTTTACAACATACGTGTAGGTTTCTAACTGACACCATGTACTTAGGGTGCCCCTACTCCCCTAGAGATTAGTCTGAATTATTCCACTGAAGTGGAAACTTGAAAAGCACAGACGGGTAGCATTTCTGGCTGGCAGCACAGCTACCTCTGATCCTCAGTCCCATGAGGACTTTCTGTTTATACTTCCCAAGCAGCTGACATTGGTAATCTGCTCCAAATTACTCAAACATTCCAAAAAATTGGTCTTTGTGATAATTTGCTTTGTGACATGTGTCTCCATTAGTGTAGAATGAGCTACATGTAGTATGATCATGAAATGTGTATGGGTTTGAATTCGTTCGAATGACTACAAAAGTTTTCTCAATTCTTATAGCAAAGATTGGTTTTTCCAGGGAAGTACTTTGTTGTGATAATGGGCATTGGTCTGGCTTCTTGAGGCATGTCATTTAAGCTTAGAGTAAAACCATACTACTTCCTGGAGCATTCTTGTTGAGGAATTCCATCCATAGTTGCTCATATGAACTAAAGAAGATTTGACAAAGATGATTCCGCTATGACGGCTTCAATTTTCGTCATGTCTGAAGGTGGAGCACCAGTCAGAGGTTAATAACCAAAAGATTCCATATTGCTATCCTCCCACTAGGACATAACCCGGTCAGTGGCCCCCATTCGACAAGAGGTTCAAGGTTATCCAGGGGGATTTTTCTGTTGGTTAGTCATGCGGGAATGACAAATTTATCGTCAGATGAAATTCCTGAATCAGCTTCTTGGTGGTGGGATTTGTTTGAAGACTGCTTTTTACAGCTCATGGTTTGGCCTGAGGTCATCAACTGTGTTGGTCCTTACAGTACATCTGTGGGGTTCTGTGATTCACCTGTTGTACAGGTGTATTGTTTTTTATTTCACCAAGCCCCCAAAATCTTTTCTTTCTAGAAATTCTGTTTAAATTTCCAAGGCTCAAAATAACCAGTTGTAGAAGGCACTGTCTGCAAAAGAAAACCAACAGACCCTGGCAACAGAAAAATCCGATAAGTTCTTGAATCCAACAGAAGGTAACAAGAATCCTGCCCAGCCTAGTAGCTTTTTTTCAAAAGAAAATGTCTTTTCTTTGCTCAGATGAAGCAAATTTTATCCCGTGTGAATTTTTTTATTTTTATTTATTTATAACCAAACTCTCGCAACCAGTTTAAGTCGTCGAATTGTGGTTTGATTTACATATTAAAAAAATTGGAAATATAAAATCATAGGCCTTGATTGAAAGAAAGAAAAAATATGAAAAAGGAAAATTTTAAAAAGACTGAAAAAAGAAGAAAAAGGAATGAACATTAAAACAGAGAATGCACTATAACGTAAAAAAATTTACAATAAATCAAGTTGAGCCCTGAGTTATTTCTTTTTACAAATCTGCTGTACTCCACAATAACAATATAAATACTTCAAATAGGATGATAAAGTGAATTTGAAAGCAAGTGGATTTGAATAGTTTTCCTATCAAATACTCCTATTTTTTCCTATTGAAAAACACTGGATGTGAACCTCACCCCCCACCTCCACAAACACCCACAGAAATGGCCCACCATTTGTTATTGTCCAGCTCAGCTGAGTTAAATTAAGTATCAATCAATAAACATTTTCTTCGTGCGCTTGGCATCTTTAAGTTTCCTGCCTGTATTAAAGAGATAAGTTGGTATTTTGGTAAAATAAAGAACAAGACTTACAAGAGTTGGCATGTTTCCTACATTGACAGGCATGTGGGATATTAGCATTGCGTCCTTAATCATTCTATCCATCTCATGTTTTTACTGTTAGCCTGCTCATGTCATTGCCTTCTTTTTAAGCCATAAACCTCAAGTATTCCTGAAAGAGCACACCCCCCATCCTCCCATTGAAACAGTTTTTAGTCCTCCTTTCAGCCCCTTACATAAGAGTGACAGTTAAGTGTCTGCACCCAAACAGGTCCTATTGAAAACCAGGACAAAACCTTTATTGACAAGGCCGATTCATTTACATGAATACAGGGAGGGTCAGAAGCCTAGTGGTGACAAGTGGAGGGAGTATGGTTAAGCTTATCAGTAGTGGGGGGGGTACTTGAATGTTCCAGGGGTTTGTCATGTTGGCAAACAGAATGCTGAGCTACTTTGGCAAAGCTGCCTCCTGACCATATTAAGTTTGGCTGAGACAAGGCTAAGTTTGGCAGAAAAGTTACTGGATGTAGAGGTTCTGCATGGCAGCCATATTTCTGGGAACTGCTTTTGGCGCATAGGGATAGTAAAAAAGGTCTGCTCATGTATATCCCTGTAGAACAAAAGCTCTTACCGAAAAATGGCTGCCATGCAGAACTTTTATAATGTACTGTAGCACAAACTACAAAAGTAGTGGTTAAGCGTTGGTGTACAATGTAAACAGCACAAAGCTACAGGCAGCATACTGTACATGTACATGTACTCGCATTTATTTTCTAAGTACGTTATTCAGGAAACTAAAATGCAATGCAAGGACAATTCCATGGAAAGTCGAGGCGTCATTGTCAAACAGGATAAAAGATATTTGACTGCTTTGAAACCAGAAATGTAACTGCTGTGTTCCTACTGGTACGGCAGTACTGAATAATTCCAATAGCAAGGACTGCCATTCTGATATGAGGTTCTGATCGACATTCACTTTGTGAGCAAGGATTCTTTGGTATGAAAATAGGTTAATGAAGGCCGGTAGACCAACAAGAAACCAGTAAAATGGGACAATACCGGGTACCTATTTTTAACTCCGTGGCCAAATGTATCAAGAACTTTAAATCCCACCAGAGCACTGTTTATAAGAAGAATAATAAAAATGTTTGTTTAAAAACCGCTTTCCATACTGAGTATCTCAAAGTGCTTGATACAGTATGGATTGAAAGCAAAATAGAAAAATCAATACATACTACCCAATTATATCAGCAGTTTAAACCTAGTTAAAATACTGATTGAAAGTTTTCAGGTGCCTTGTAAAACCATTGTTTGATTCACACTGAAAAGTTGTCTTTAGTAGTTTTCTTGAAATTACCAAATTATTCAAAAAGTCAGGCCAAAGCCTTTGAAAGCTTTTTTTTTATTTGTTCAACAAAACATAAGCTTTAATAGCTGCTGTTGGGGGGGAGGGAATAAAACCTGCGTACATGCAGAATGCGAAACCAAAAAAAATTGAAAATTGTGGTTATTGTACTATTTGCAGACACTGGGGTGAAAGAATGTATTGCCTTGGGGTTTGTTCACCTTTCATAGGAGCAGTCGTGGTTTGGTGACCCTCTGTTCAGGTGAAAAGGGCCAACTTGATGTCATGGAGAAGTTTGAAATTAAAAACGTCGTATTCTATTTTATTCCTGTTACGACATACTCATTTTTACGCTGTGTGTCTATGCATCACTGGATTTGAGTCTGCTGGTCTCTGTGGTATTGTGTGTGGAATGCATCCAAATTGGCACTGATGTTTTGAGGGAAAGTTAAACTTGCATGATCTTTGAAGGGGGGTGGGTTAACAAAGAGTGGTACCAGTACATGTAGGCCTACATAATTCAAGAGGTTGAATCTTACAATATACAGTACATGCACCATTGTACATGTACTTTGAACTGTTGACTTACATGCAGGAAACTTTTTTGGGCAAAGACAGAAGCTCAAGTAAATGCTCTGACAGTGAAAAGAAAAATATGAAGCAAACACTTTGGCTTGTGTCTGTGTACCAGTACATATACATGTAGTTAATGCAGTAAATTTATTTGTCTTCTCTTCACACAGAAGCCCCCTGTGAAAGATTCCTACTTCAGTGGACAGGCCACCAGAAGTAAAGAATCCACCACCCTACCGGTGGGTTCCAATCCCACTAGTGCCACAACAGGAGATGCAATGCCCCTGGAAGACAAGCGTCAGCTCTTCCAAGAGAAGGTTCGACTCAGCAATGAAGCATGCCAGAACTCGGACTTTGAGCGAGCGATTCGTCTCTACACAGAAGCGTTGGTCTTGGATCCAGCCAATCATATTCTGTACAGCAATCGGTCAGCAGCACATATGAAACTGAAGCAATATGAGAAAGCATTACACGATGCTGCTAAGGCCAGAGAACTCAACCCAAAGTGGTCTAAGGTGAGTTTTGTGCCCGACAAATTTCCTTTTTTATTTGTTTTGTGAATCGATTTGTAAAATTGAGCAAGTTCTAGTATGGCCTCCGCTGTCATTTAGGTTAAGGCATAGAGCAGATCTGGAAAGTCACATTAACACAAGCCTGAATGAATTATTGTCCAATAAAATAAAAGCTCACCAAGAAACTGATCCACAAAATGAATTTTGTCAGGTTACTCCTCAGGCTAGACAGGCTAGCTGCTTACCAGTAGAACAGACTGGTCATGTGTAGCCTGTGTTAACTGTTAAATTGACATAGAAGTTGGAGTGTGTCACTGAACAGAATGTACAATTACATGTAGAGTAAGCATAGTTTTGTCACCCATTATTGTTTGTACATTTGCACCCTTCACCGATTGAATCTCCATTTTCACGTTGGAATTCTCAACTTACATGCCACGGAATTCCCCTAAGAAAAGTCTCCAATAGAACATGGACTACACTTTTGACCTCATGTTTTATGTGCATGGCTGGATTAGCATCAACACCCCAACCAGAGATGGAGAAAAAACATTTCCCCATGTGGTCTTGGAACCAGGAAAGAAGGAAAAACCCAAAGTTATTCTTGTACACTTTATTTGACCTTCAGAGACTCAGGATGGTCCATTGTCAAAAAAATGAGTGACTTTTCAGGTAGTTGAAGCCTGTGGTTCTTCATTAGAATGCTCCAGCAACTGCTTTGAAAAGACCTTTTGCAAAAGCAGCTTGGGTCCACCTGTCAAAAGCTGTTTATCCTATGGGATTCAGGTCAGCGTGGATGGTTTTTTTTTTCCCGCAATTTGGGATTTGCTGTGAACTTTGATTCAGAGTGTGCCCCTTCCTTTTGCGTTCCATTCCAGTGTAGTGACTTCTCTTGTATTGTGTTGTATTGTTACGTTCTCCAAAGTGCCTATAACATGATTAAAATTACGAGTTGGTATGAGGAATGCGACTGTTTTTCCAACCTGTACCTGTTTACATAGTGGACTACTCTGTCTGTTTTGGTATTTAACATCAGAATCTCATGGTTAAAATGTGGTAAATTTCATAGAAGTGGTCTTTAAAATAATTTAGTTGTGATACCCATAAATGTTCTTGACAAAAATATAGAGTATACATGTATATGAATTAAAATTGTGAAAATTTGGGTAAAATGGTTATTAGAAATGAAATAAAGCATGGCATGCCAGTGCCGTGTATGTTTAATGCCTTTTGGGGGTCAGTTGAAGGTTTCAAAAATAACCAATGCCATCTTTCTGCCCTTTTCTAACAACCAGCATGCATGCAAACATGTGCACAAATGATGTGCATTCATGCTGTATTGCACGTACACCAGGCTCATTCTAAGGGTGTTAAGGGTTGTTTAGTTCAAACCAGTAATAAATTTTGATAATATTATAAGATCACCACCGGTACAAATGCCACTTTCTAAAAGGGTCACCGGCAAGATCAGTTTCAAGTGCAAATCATCTTGTTTGCCCATAGCCTCACCCCAGTAATGCACTTACCCCATCATGTGCACCTTTCTGTAGTGGATGTTTATCAGGGTAGGTATACTGTATATGTGCTATCGTTGTGTTCCTAATTTTACTCATTCAGGAGAAATCTTGCACATGTACCGGTACCTATAGTCCATACATGTTCAAGCCCTTTCACTGTCATCCAAGCAACTCATTTCCACTGCTTGTCATTCAGTTTACTTTTTTTTCTAGATTTGTGCATGCTGTTAACCGTTGGAAACATTTCCATCTCATTGGGTGTTTCTGTTAGGAACTGTTCCAAATTCTCCAAACCTGTACAGACAACCAACAGGACAGTTTTCCCTGTACATGTCTGTACAATGTACATACCTAAACTTATGGGAATCATGCCCAGTGTAAAGTTATAGCGGCTTGACCCTTGTGGTACTTTTCTCAGTCTTGCAAATTCCTCCAAACCCTAGAGTGCTTTGTGACAATTAGGGTGTAAGAACCATGTAAAATTCTATTTCATATTGGAAGCCAACAAATTCTCATAATTGATGCTTGGCCGCTGACACCAATTCCAAGTCAGAATTGTTTGTATGGTAGGCATTTATTTCAGCTTGTATTTGGAATCCAAACCCTTCTGAATTCAGGCTCCATGGCATGGATATTACCTGGTAGTATTACACAAGCAACCCTGGAACTTATAATTTATTCATTTCTTCATTTGATTGTAAAAACACGTTTGGTCTGATCCACTGATAAGTTCACAGAGAAAATATACCGTCTCACTAACAAAACTGCAAGACATGTTTTCGTGGGGATATGAACACAAATTCTCATTTGACAAAACAAATTAATACACACATGTACATGTTTCTATTCTGTGTTTTTAATTTTCCAACATATTTTTTTCTTTAGTACCAGTAAATTGTTTTGTTTGATTTTTTTGTGCACCATATCATTTTGAAAAACCCCCAAAACAGAATTAGAGTTGGTTGCTACATGTAGCTTGAGTCACATCTCCAGGAAAGAAAAAACAGATGGTGGCCTTTTGAATGTGCGTAAGCTGAGTTTTAGATCCAAGGACCAGACAGCTCCATTCAGCCTTGATGGTAGTGTAAAGTAAACTCCTGCTTGAACTAATCCCATAAATGCTATGTTTTATTCCTACTCTATACATGTATGATGACATAACCAGTGGAACTTCTTTCCTTGAGGCGATTGTTTCTTTTTCTGGTAGGCTTGGTGTGTGCCATGAAAGAAGTTACTTATACTTATTCACTCAGACAATTGGTGCACTCCCAGGAAATGTTTCCTAATCAGGTGGGCCACTGTAGTCATTGTATTCAGCTGTGATGTTTGCTGCCCAAGGACCATTTTTCCCAAGAATTTCTCTATTAGTTAGTAACAAAATATTACTGATAAATTAGTCAATACCTTTTTTCTATTTTTCACACCTGTACATGTAACTGATGTCAATGAATGTGACTGATTGCTCATTCCACAAGCACCTTACACATGTGCAAGTACCATAGGAAGAATACACCAATACTTGTCGCATCTACTGTACATGTACAC
>NW_019091385.1:995989-1047150 GCF_001949145.1 Acanthaster planci | reverse complement strand
GCAGTGTACATGTGTACTTTGTCTCACATGCACATTGCACTGTTCTATATGAATGTACTTATGCAGCCAACAAAAATGATTTTCGTTTTGGTGAAAGGGTTCATGTGTAGATGTAATCATGCTCATTTTCTTTTAAAAGAAGCAGTTTCATGTACATGCACAGTACCGCAATGTACGTATTATTGAGCTTCTGTATTAAACAATAAATAAATAAATCTTTAATCTCAAATCACCAGTATACTTGCAGATTCTTAAAATATCTTAGAGATAAAACCCAGGCCACTTTCAAAAAATCTTGATCAGTTTAAGGCACATGTACATGTACATGTAGTTGAATTTACCTGATCCCCATGACTTTCCTTATTTCAGAAGTCCTGAACCAGTGATATTTACTGTTATTTATCCAGTGACCTTGTTCAAACCCTTGTTCCTTCAACCATTTGGCCCCATCCCAATAAATCGAAGTGGTCATAGCAGTGGGAATGATTTGACAGGCTTCCCATATAGCATTGTAGCTCATGATATATGATATGTAGCTTAGGACTGGTGTAATTTATAGCTTTCAGTTCAACCTTGTGTGCCTTTAGTGAGTCTGGAGTTTGCTGCTCACTGCCTCATAATTGTACCAAGGAACTCTTGCCCGGGTGATTTGGGAAGTTGGCTTTAGTTTGTCAACTGGGGGCCTCCTAACTGTTCATTGTGAAAAGCAACTTTGGAGTCTGCAGGGTGCAGTTTCCCAATTCAAGGAAAATTCTCCACCAGGCTGAGGTGCACAAAAAGTACCCCCAGAAATTGTTTCGAAAAGAGGGGTCTGTTTGGGCTCAGAAATGGTAGAATTGTGTCAGTATGGCCCAGGATCCTCTATGTAGATTCAGGGGCACCCATCTGGGAGCAAAGCAGACAAAAATAGGATTGAAAATTAGTCAGAAGAGCCCCAGGAAGGTGGGGGATGTCATTTGAAAAATGGCTGCTGGGAGGGCTTGGCAACATTCACTTTTGGGGGGGGGGGGTGAGTTTGTTTTGGGCGGATAATTAAAAAATTTATTGGTTAACCAACTAAAAATTGAAAATCAAATGAAATATGAAGGACCAAACAACACATTGTTTTTTGTTTGAGAGGCCTCAGGGACTTCAGACTTCAGTTGCCTGCCATGGGGCTCCAAACTTGGTTGATTTTACTCTAATTTCAATGGAGCTTGAATTGGTTCAGTGCACCCTGCAATTGCTGCATTGTGTGGTTGTAGATGAACTTGAATTTCTGCTTCTTGGTCAATAAAACATCACAGTGTCACACCATGATACTGTTATAAACATGCTTGTGTGGAGGGATGTTTCCAATATCAAGGGCATTACCATTCTGCATGTATAATAACTTCAAACGCAACAAAAGTGGAATGAAACATTGTCAGAGTTTTCTAAATGCATTCATGCATTCCTGTGTACAGAAGACTGTTTTCTCTACATGTATATTGCTAGAGAAAGTTATTGGCTCAGCTCAGAATATTTGGGTTTAAGGAATTTTTCCCCCACCCAAAGTGCTTTATGGATAATTGTCTAGTTTTAATACAAGGAAGTCAGTTTTTCTGCGTTTAAAATGAGCGACTGCCCAACTGGACCCAAAAACGAAATATCTCTTGTGTGTTGATCAACACTTCCACAATAACCCAGCAGTTCCCACCCTGCAGCCAACTAATCTACTTTTCACATTAACACCTTGTTACTCCATTCACTGATTAGGTGTTAATCTGATTGATCAGCCCAGGGCTTGAGTCAAGTAATTGGGGGTAATGGAGTCAAGTTAACTGTTATGTGTTAAGTGTTGGCTGGCTGACACTATCAGCCCCCAGGCCCAAGATCAGGATGGAGTATACTATACTAGAGAAACTGTCAGGTGTTGTTTGCCTATTGCTGGATTACTAGGTTGGTTTGTCTGATGGTCTGATCATGATCTGATGAAGTCTTGGGCTTGTTCTTTGAAGTTTGATGGATGCTATTATTTATGATAATGGTCACAAGTTTTGTTTTGTCAGGGTTAGTCTTCAAGTTTATTGTGTACTCTTCACCTTTTCACCATCTTCCCCCTTCCAAAATATTTTCCTGTGTGATTATATACATGTACTTTTCTGTTTCATGTCCGTTCTAATTTCTTGTTTAGGTGTCCTCTCATATTAAGAATGCTTGTAACGGTAACTTTGTGCAGGAATTAAGTTTGGCATAGCCATTAACAGGTGTAAAAGTTTTGTTGTCCAGAGGTAAGAAGGGAGTCCCTCGAAGCTCCACATCTGCCATCCTAAATTAATTAACTTCCTTTTTTGTATGTTTGCAGATCTTCTGTAACGTTTGTACCCCCTTCCTATTGAGCCTAACTGCTTGTAATCAGTTTATATACACAGCACAGCCATTTTTTCAGACACCTTTGTGCTGCAATTGTTTGCTGAGTGTCAGTAACCAGATTTTGTATATTTTGCCTGAGTGTGCTAAAAGGTGCCGCTGGCTCTGCATTGTGCACCTGAGAAAACTCAGCCCATTATAGGATCTTGCAAAGGGTGGTGTTTCCAGTTCCAGTGGATATGTCCGGTCAGATATCATGCATGAAGGAAAAATGGTCATAATACAAGAACCTTGAAGGAGCAGACGTTGCTCCCAAGCTCTCTTGTCACTAGCCACTGGCGAATAAAGTCTGCTTGAATTTTGGGCAATGTTGTTCAGGAGTTTGGTCTACATACTTACGAGAAAACTGAGATCTCAGAGATTGAGGGAACTTTTTTTCTGTTGTTTTGAACTTTTGAATGCTCTTTTATTGTATTTTACTGGATTGCCTGCAGTTGTGGGCAACACAAACAGGGTATTTTTTTCTCGCTTGAAGCATTTCCAACTTGGCACTGTGCCAGTAATATTACCATCAAGTGTCTACAGCAACATGTCTCCCTTCCGCCAACTTTCCTAGTCTACCAGAATTCAGCTTTCATGCTTGAATTGGAATTCTAGTGATGTGCATTTCTAATTTTATGGTTGATTTGAAACTGCAGATGTATGAATGTTGATGGTGTCTTCATTAATGAGGACATGATTGTTTGGCCTAGCATATGTTTTGAACACTGCATCATTTTGCATGTATACTTGTATGTACATGTACTGTAGAGCCAGTGTCTGTTTTTATGCAGCAAGCATGAATGAAACGTTGCGAATCTCAGACATACTTGTACATGTACCTGTAGACTGATCTCAGAGGTAGGTCCTGAGAACCAGGAGATCAAACCCTTAAATAACCAGACAGGTCAAGCCATGTTACTGGCTCTTGACCCTCTCCTTTCCCCCTCTGCCCAGTCTCTGTTTCCCTTGCATAAACATTTATCCAACTTGGAATAATACGAAAACAGGTGATATTGCTAACTCACCATGATTTAGTAAGCTGATGATACAATTATTACCTTAATTCAAAACTTTTTGTGCAGTTAGTGAATTTAGAGTAGACATTTGACCAACAAAACCAATTTTTAATATGCCGATGTTTAAAGGCACACACACCCGTGCTCTAGAAATTGCAGGATTAATTTAATAAAGGCATACCTTAGCTCTTCACCGTTACACATTTCAGTCGTGGAAACAAAGTATTTCAATCATCTTTGTTAGAAGGTTGATTGCTGATTTTCAAAGCAGCATATCCTGTGACTCCTGTCGCTTGACCCTGCTATTATGGAAGAAAAAATCACTCTTCAACCGCAGAAGTAAATATGTTTACAGTGGTACTAGACTCCAACAGCTCATGTTGACTCAATCTTATGCTGCAATCAACCCGGACTTGATCCGCAGTGAGATTAGCATGACAAATACCACGGCCATGCTCGTCAAAAGTCCACTTGTACCAGGAGTCTATCATGGCGGCTCAACAAACCCTTTTGTTTCTGCACTCTGATCGACATCACATCTCATCTAAACTGAATGAAGTTGTCGACAGGAAGTGGAAATGTGCTGTGGTGCATCGTTGCATGGGACTAATTTTTGGTGGAAGTTCATGAGCGTGCACATTTTGTGGATGAAAGTTTAATTATGCCAGTAATTCTATCCCTTGGAGTCAATTGGGGCATGGTGTACACAGTTACTGAAGGCTAATGTTACCCTGCCATGGCAGCCAGTGATGTGAAGAGTGGTATGGAGAGACAGACTAATCCCTCTGGAGAGACTTCAAGAGGTACGCCATGCCAAGAACAAGACCAAGAAGATTACCTGGCAATCTTCAGACCATTTATCGAGAAAGGAAAGGTTGGTTCATCTTTTGTAATCTAAAGTGAAGTTTCAGTTTCAACTTTCACCAATGCTGTTTCCTTTCGATTCCTTCCCAATGCAACTTTACACGAGACATTTTTCACTGGCTTCCAGCAGGCAACCTAAATCACTAAAAAGGGAACAGTACAATTTTTGGACGGTTCTGTGCTTGGGAACTACACTCCTCATATCATGTATTGATAGCTTCCCCCCCCCTTCTGTTGGAGTCAGTCACCTAGCAATGCGCTGGCAGGTTTAGCACGAGCATTGCTTCACGTGTTGGGTGATAAATGGTTAAGAGGAATATTTTTAGAAGGGGAAATTGACTGTGAATGTGTTCATCCAGGGTTTGTATATATAAAGTCTGTGACATTTAAAGCCACAATAACAGTAGCACGTTTCTGCTTTATACATGTACCGGTACCTACTTTGAAGTATTCTCAATTGCCATGATGTCTTTTATCAGAATTTCTAATCTAATGATTTAATGATTCCTTATGCAACCTGACATGAAGCAGTTCATAGAAAAATTCCACTAATATGTTGAAACTAAATATTTGTGTGATTGTAAAAATCTGAGTTTTATTACAGTCTTATTAACCCTAACAGTCCCAAATCCTCCAATTTCAATACGATTTTACTTACATCTTAGGGGGTTAGGGGTAAAATGGAAAATGTTTGTATGGTCCTCCAAGTTTTCTTGATACAGAATGCTAATGAGGTGATAAACCTTGCTAAGAATTCTACAAGTGTACATGTAACTGGCTGTTCTTGCTGGCATTCAGCAGAAATGATTTGTGTTACGCTTCAGTTTTTTTCTTCTGTTTCGTTTTGTTCGGATGGTGTCCTTAATAGCAAAGGCATTCCATTGGTTAGATAAACATGAACATTAATCAAGACTCCCTTTTTGAGATGTACTGATTTATCATGTCTGTAGTCTGCATTGAGGACCAAAGGCATTGGTCTGTTGTACTTTGCCCCAGAGCACCTACCATGGATCAACATGACAACATCACTCTGTCAACCACTGCTGTTTTCACATGCTATTGAAATAACAGGTGTCTCGTTTGCTTTGCTTTTTTCATGAACTGGTGTAATAGCTCTCAACCTAATTTTGTGCGTGGTGGTCATCATATTTGGCTCATATAAAATACAGGCCATCCCTTGATCACCATAACAACATTGGATGACTTAGAACTGGCCAAGTGCCTACAGCTTTGACCTTTACAACTCTTCAGCATGTTTTCAAATCTTGCTGTGTTACCAGATTCTTGGATAGAGATAAGAAATTAGATCAGTCTATAAATTTTATGACCATGGCATCCTGATTTGCTCTGCATGAAGTCATTTATTTGGAGGTGTAGTGATTGTAAAGCATTTTTTGGATGTGTGTAATTAGAGCATGACCCTGTTTGCAGTAATGGAGGTTTGGTAGAAACCCCTGTAAGGCTCGCACCTGTGCAAATGATACCATAATTTATTGATTTTAGGAGTCAAATTTCTGAATGTTCATTCACTATTTTGTCACATATCATGATTAACCCTAACCCCCTAGGCTCCTGCAGTAGAAAGCATACTGAACCTCACAAAATCCAACAGGTTCATGTACTTGTCTATGTACTTGTACATGCAGGTTACTGTACAAAACCTGATAAACTCCAACAGAATGAGCCAGTTGGAGTTTGAGTGATATGGTGTGGATGGGTCTATGCAGTATAGGATGACTTGAACTGAACAGTACCAAACCTGACAAAATCAAGCATAGTCCAACAATTGGTACAGCAAGCCAGACACTGCACACAGTGACCCATGTGCGTCCCAACTCACGCAGAATTCAACACCATCTCCCTGGGCCTTTCATCCCAAGTCTCACAAAATTCAACAACAAGTTCCTCAGGTACGGTACCAAACCTGCCAAAACCTCACAAAACCTGCTGTTGGAGTATGGCAGGTTTTGGGCAGTTAGGGTTAAAAACTAAAATGTACCTGTGTACCTGTGTTATGTGCAGGTTAGGTTTGGACAGGGGACATTTTGCATATTCCAACCATTTACGTAAATAAACAATTGGTGACAGTCAGCACCTGATCCAAACGCGATGATGTCTAAGATAAAAAGCAGAGTTTGCATTTAATTCTCTCCTCTGAAGTCAGGGCCCAGTCATTGCCATACATGAATACTTGTCAATGTGACACTTCGTTTCGTAAAGATGCCATTTCTACAATCTACCTAGGTAACAAGCAGTATACCCATTTTATCTGGGGGGACATTGTTTGTAAAGATCGTACACATCTTATCAATATGAAGATATTACGTGTACATGTGGTGAACTTGTCAAGGAGTTTTTAATTTAGCTGTGGTCACAATTATTCCCCCTCCCCCCCAAAAAAGTTCTGATCTCTGCTTCAAAATTTAAGTAATTTTGACTAAATTATAGGTACTGTGGGCCTGCACTTAATACAATGTACATGTAGGTACTGTGGGCCTGCACTTGCCCAGTTTAAGTTTGACTAAATAGGTACTGTGGGCCTGCACTTGCCTGGTTAAGTTTGACTAAATAGGTACTGTGGGCCTGCACTTACCCTCTTGAATTTTGACTGAATGGGCACTGTGGCCCTCTCACTTTTTACCATCAAGAATTTTAAATGAGGGAAGATTATCTGCAATTATCTTGAGTACAGTAAGATAATGATAATGTGATGATAGAAAGCTTCCCATTGAAATGGTGAGTATGTAATACATGTAGGGAATATTATGTAATAATTACCTTGACAAGGACAAATGCCATTAGCTCACCACAGTGATCCCAGCTGTTGGGGATGGATATGCAGCATGATGGCGTGTGAGTTTGTTTGAATAGGTACTGCCTGTCCATACTCTTTATACTTTGCAGTGTGCCTGCTGTACCCAATCAAACAAAATCACACAGGTAAAGACCTGTTGGAGTTTGTGTGATTGGGTACTGTTGCAGCAAGAGTACTGTTGGAGTTTGTGTGATTGGGTACTGTAAGGTAGGAGTTTGATTTCAAGGTGTTGGAGTTTGTGTGATTAGGGAGGGCTACCACCAACAGTGCTTGGGCAGTTAGGGTTAATGTTGCTTTGAATTTAAAGTGACAGAACATTGTCTGTTGCCTCTTTTCCACTTTGGTTTTAACAAGCTGAAATAAATTGCCATTCCTTTTGATAAGCAGCAATTTAAATGCTATACAAAATAATTAGACCATACATGAATGTAAAGCTTATAATCTGTTCACATTTTTTTTAACTACAGGTTATCACCAGTTCATCAGACTGCATATTAGTGCAGTCTTGTTGCAATACAAAGAATCTTTCTATCTTTCAGAAGTTTTGATTAATGAGAACTGTAAACAATGGAATGGTATTTGTTGTGGTTTTAATATCTCTGTAATGGGGCCAGGGTCCATAGCATAGAATAGTTCTGATTTAACAATTTCCAAATTTTTGTCGTAAAAATGTTGGTAGACAGTGCAAAATGGGGAAAATTATCTCAGTTTCAGTGATAACTTCTGTTTTTCTTTGCAGTTACAAAGGAGCCACTGTCGATACAGTTCTTCACCTTTTGGCCATTAATAATAAAATAATGGACTTGAAAATAGAGTGACTTGTGTTTCTCTTCATAGGTGGTGTTCTGTAAATTTGGGTTTTACTGATAGGATTAGTAAGGAGATGACAGAGACTGAGGTGGGTCTACTCTTACAGGCATTAATTTGATCTGTCAGGTTTTTTGTAGAGTGGAACTCTATCAGGAACCCAAACACTGTCCTCAAATTAACTTCTGTAACATCAGAAGTTTACAAATTATGTCGGAATCAATCAATTCACCATGAAAGCATTGATGAAAACAGAAAAATTCGGGGAAAGAAATTCAGGACCTGGAGGAGATTCATGGGAACAGATTGGGTAGACAAAAATAGTTATTATTTCCCACTTGTTCTGGTCGTACATTTTCGTGTTTTCCCATTGAGCGAGTGAGCCACACACTTCAGTGTTTCTGTGATCCAGACCAGTTGTCAGACACCTGCTTTGTTTTGTTGGTGTTGCACAGTTAAGGCCTACATGCACCTTTCACCCAAACCCCATAAACCCTTACAAAGATGTTCCACATCATGAGTAGATGACAAACACTGATAACACCCAGTTTACTGCAGCTTCTGTTTGCCCATTGTTAAAAATTTGATGATGATGCAAAAAAACAGCAATTTATTCAAAGAATGGCTTGTCTTCTGTTTGTAGATGAGTCAACTGCAGACTCTTATGAACAAATCTACAAGGACAGAGGATGCAAAATGGCCATGTCCCTTCCCCACGACACACTTGGGTGACCGTTGACCTTGGTACAATTTACTGGTTCAGTATATGTTGTACAGCACATGCATGTGTTGTAATATGATATGTGTATGTACATGTAGGTCTGTACATTTAACTTGCTTTCTACAAAATGCCCTATTTTGACGCGTATGTACCTTGTAGCTGCAAAAACCAGCCAGTGTCTTATGGCTTCAACAGGGAAGCAGCATTGTGGAACTTGGAAAGAATTGACCCCATTGCCAATTTGCACAGGTTTCATCATTACACATTGTTTTTTGTCTTGTTTCCTGCCTCTTAGTAGGATTATTTCAAGAAGTCTCTCTCCTGAAGACATGAGGCCGTTTTCCAATACTCAACTTCGGCTCCATCTCAGGCTTCAACTTTTATTTTTACTTCGTGACTTTGAAGCTGTAAGCGCAGTAATCAGTCTACTAGTGCCACAGAACATCAAATAGGATGCAAGAAGGCCAAAAATTACAGTAATCCAATGTAATTTAAATGCTTCAGGCCCACAATCGGGAATGGATTTGGGAACGAAGCCGGAGACGGAGACAAAGTTGAGTATTGGAAAATGACCCAAGATGGATTAGTTAGATTGTGGAATGACTGTTGGCAAACAGGCCGTCCGTTTTTTCTCATACTGACATGCCTACATGTAGGCCTACATATACATGTAGGTACAACTTCACCCCACTAAGATCTGCAGATCCACCTGACCCATGTATTTGCCTTGTAATCCCTAAATAGTGTTTGGACAACCTCCCATGCAGTGAAGTTGATGGATTAACAAAATATTGTGTTTGTTTGAGCACTGTGATTCTGCATGCACAGTCTACATGTACCAATGTTGACAAAATGGTAACTGAATTTATTTTGTTTCTCAAAGCATTAAAACAAATGTGGTCGTGTCATTATACAGAGCTTGAATAATTTCCAGTCTCAAAGATAAGGTTATTATCGCTGTTTTCATTTTAGGTATTCAATATCATGCTATGTTTGAGTGATCTTAAAGACCAACTCCAACTGTGTTGAAAGTTTTGAAAATAAACTCTTATTGCGTTTAGTGTTTGATAAATGATATATTCATTACCAAATTTTGCTGAAACTTTTGAATGTTGTCTTTGAGTTTTATGAAAAATTTCCACAATCTGACCACTTTTGGCACTGTTGAGAAACAAAATTTGTATGATGTAATACTGGATAAAACATTGAAACTGGTATCTGTGGCACGACTGGCTGCGCTACGAACGTACATATACATGAAAATGGAGCTACATGTGCGTGCACCGCGTGTCAGGGATCGATCTGTGTGCAGGTTCTACTGTGCTGCATTATCTCTTTTCAGTCGAGGGTTTGTGCTCTTTTCTTCATGACTTACAATAATGCCCAAATCATGCGTCTTGGTGGACGTACTAGAAATTCTGCAAAAGAACCGGGATTGAAATTCTTCGAGTTTCCGAAGAATGAGAGTATTCTTCAAGTTTGTGCTGTCGTCCGCAGCTATGCGTGCTGTGGATGCATATAGCATGCACACTGTGGTATTTCCTCTTCAACGGTAATACACCACAGAAATCAATATTCATTAGATGCTAATGAATTGTGACAACATGTCCATTTTTAAACTACAGACTGGACTCTAAGGAAAAATAGGTACAAAAACCTGTGGTTTATTAACAAAAACGTGTGTTGCAAGGGAGATGTTGATATGTGCCAGTTTTATTAGACTCGGTTCTTCTGAATTGGATTCAGTATGAGAAAAATCAACATAGTTGGAGCTGGTCTTTAAACTGTTGACTAGAGAGAGATGTGAGCCTGCTACCACTGTGATCTTCAGTGTGAACAGCAAGCAGTCAAACAATGAGCAGGGTACCTCACATTCCAGACTGTTTAATTCTTTCATTTATTTCTTTTTTTTACCGACATTCTTTTTTCCCATTGTGTTCAACAAGTCATATTAATTTTAAGATTCAGTCAAAATCATATCAAGCGTTTAACAGAATATGACACATCATGTTTCACCGGCTGATATCTTTTGTCACGTTTTCTTATTGACTCAGTACACATCCATACCATAAATATCTTATTTGACTTCATTTACATTATTTTTATTTACATGTTCTTTATTTTTGACCTGTTAATAACCTTGTGAGCAATCGCGGTCAGAGTCACAATAATCCAACTGATTAAAATCACCACCGTTTCAGGTTTTTTCAAAAGTGTATGGGCTACTGTCGACATTTACTTGTTCATTATCATTTAGGAGTTTTTAAGCAATGCAGATGAAATCAGGGAGCCCTCTGTTGACACAGACCTTTCCACTTGGCTGCGTCTGGCAAATTGAAAGACTGCCCTCATTCAGTGAAAATGGTCTTCAAGAATTTAGACTGCAACCATCCACCACTGGGTGACTGTTACTGCACTCATGGATAATGTGTGTGCTATTTCTCCTTTAGTGAAATTGTTCAGTCATGCCTATAATTTATATCGCTGTAAAAATAATATTAGAATCGAAAGACACGGGTAACAGTGAATTTATGGGTTCCTTGTACATGCACCTTACCCCCTTAGTTGTAGAGTGGAGATACAATGTACCGTATTTTAGACAGTTCAATGTCAGTTGAATTAACACCTAAATGCATTTAGAAGATAAATGCTAACCTTTTCTGATTTTTTCAGAATTTTCTACTGTTTGTTAGGTTTTTACAACCGTGACTACTGTGTTTTTCTATGTTTTACAGTTTGTCACATTGTATCATATTTTGTTACATTCTGGAATTGTTGACCTTAAAAGAATACATTGTTTGATGAGTTCATTTTGAATTGAAATCACACAGTTTATCGTTATCAAATTGAAAAACTGTAAAATACATGTAGCTGTGTCTTAAACTTTCAAAAGTTGTTGGATTTTTTTAACAAATGTTGTAAATGATACTATTTGGTGGTTAAACATCCTTTATGTCTGTTATAAAGCTTGCAGTGCAAGGCCAAGGATTTTTTTAAAATTTCAAAACCAGTATGCTCCCATCGACTATAACAAATTTATACTTGTTTGCCATATTTTTCTTTTCATTGGCATTTTCATGCTCAGCCTCACCCTCCACAGCCTCCTTATACCCAGTGAATTTTTATTCTTTTCAGTAAATGTGCACATACTGTACATGCAGTTGGTAAACCTTTCAACACCCTTATCAGACAATCCCAATTGTAAAAAAAAAAGAACTCTAACCTTGCCATAAATGAACAGCTTCATTGATGAAAGCACTGAGCACAGCTCTGGATTTTACTGGTGGTAAATAAATCAAGACAATATCAAAACCAATACAGGCATCTGTGATTACAGAAATTTTCCACTGAATTTACAAGGTACTGTGCATCTTCATATACAGTCAACTGCCGTTAATACAGAGGCCTCGGGACTTACTTCACTACATGTATCTCATGTTATCCGGAATGTCGTCTTAACTGGAAGGTATTTTCCCACTTGTATGTGTCGTTTGTCGATGGTACTGCTCTTGAAGGGTAATGAATTTGCTTTCAACAGTTTGAACATGTTCTTTATGAAAGTGTAATGCACATAGTACATGTACATGTATGTAGATTGAATGAAGAGTTGTAATAATGTAATTGAGAAGAATGAAGCAAAAAAATGAATAAAACACAACTGGGGAAGCGAACTCTCTTCACCAATCACTGTCAAAGCATAGAGGTAAAAGTCAAAGTAAATGTATCCTGCACGGCGTGGTCACTGTTATGAGAGAATGCGCACAGAAGTATATTAACATTTTAGTTGGTGATTGACTAAACAGACGCAAAGTATGTACAAAGTATGTTCCCATTTATGGGTAGGAGAAGAACAGATTTTAATGACAAATGAATTTTACGTTAGTTTATAAGTTGGGTTGGGCATCGGTTGGGGAGTTTGTAATGAGTTTATTCTCATCGGGCCATCTAGTGGCCTGGAAATAAAAAATGCCCATGTTGGTAATGTTCGTTCCGACTGAACGGCATGAAAATGCCCACCAAAAAACTTCTGATTACTTGGGAATCAAAAATGCCCCAAAACCACTGTCATGGATTAGCGAGCATTATCACTGCGCTGAGTAACAGCACCTCTATTGAATGGGATCGTTGATTGACGATTTGTTTTCAAAATGCTTGTGCTAAATAGAGAGATAACAAAATCTGCACTCAACCGGGCTGGAAAAAGCACTCACCTTAACCAAAATCTTGTATTACCCAAGCTCGTATTAAAGATTTCTTTCCTCATAGGAATGTACGAAATATGTTCATCTTAAACGGAATCTCGTCTTATCCGAGCTCATGTTACTGAAAGTTGACTGTATACAGTACTTCAGCCTCAGAATCAGTAGTCTTTAAAATCACCAATAAATTTGTCAGTAATTTCAAGTAACATTTTTGAAGTACAGTCACAGCTTGGTTGTAAGATCTTTATATAAAGCATTGAGTTGTCTGAAAAATATTAAAAACTGTACCTCTTATCTTTCAACTTGTATTATTTTCCTTACAACAATATGAGAATTATACTACACTTTTTATAGTTCTAAAAACAGGCCAACCTCTGGAAATTTGACAGTTTTTTTGGAACCACTGTACCTTCAACCACAGCACAAGGAGTTGCAGCATCAGCCATTTATCTAAGCCTCCATAAGCCAGTGGTCATCTCTGTATTCAATCCATCCACTCCTCATACTCAAGCCGTCAAGTGCTGACGGCCCTCCTCTCTTTCCTTCTGCCACTCCTCTGATAGATCCTCTGACTGACTAGTCAAGATGAACAAGATGTCAAGAAGACATCACCACAACTAAAGGGTACTTCATCACTGGCAATCCCAAATAACCAGGAACCACCAACTCACAATTCCATGCATCGCTCGTCATCTTGAGAGATGCACTTCATGCAACACATGTAGCTTATAAGCTGTTTTTGTCAAGTGCCCCCCATTTTTTTCTTAAATTTGTGAGCTTTGCAGCTGTATGCATTCGTTCAGTTTAAAGCAGTTTTATAAAATGTTAACAATTCCATTCACCAGTTAGCCTGTCAATTGGATATTCGTGAACTCCATTAAAATTGAATTCACCTTTGAGCACAGTGGCCTGATCTGCCAAAAGTATTGCCCATACTGGTACATGTACATGCCTATGGTTAATGTACATGTACATTTTATCTGCATATTATCAGAAGGCCAAAATGGTATGAGCTGTTAAACCTTTCTGTGTGTGTACCATTTAAATACATTTTGCTTTGTTAGACAAGAAAGTATTCCTTTTATTTTCTCTCCTTTTTACCTCACATCCTTTTTTGTTGTGCATGATACAAACTGTAATAAAGACTGGTTACTAAGCGTCAAGGGGCCTGTGTTCTATTTTTTGGTACATGTACATCGGCATTCTTGTTGCTTGAAGGCAAGATAGCATTACTGGAACTTGGAATCAGGATGCATGATACTCCTAGGGGCATCATCATTCAGGAGATTGTGCAGCTCATCTCCAGAGATCTCCGACAGTAATGGAAATAGCCACTTGTGCCACAACATGTCAAACTGACAAACAGCTTGAGTTTTCTTCAGCTTGGGGATTGAACCACTCTACTTGCTTTCCTTGTGGCAGTATGGACATGCACTCTATCTTTTTCATTCTTGTTTCATTTGCTGATGAATTTTTCCTCAAATGGATGAGTTAATTATTGCAATATTTGTACTACTGTAGACTCTCACTTTTAGACCAAGTTTGCCTTCACTAGAATTTGTATTTTTCTTCCTTTATGTAAATATACCCTATGTGTGTATGCATATACATGTACTTGTACTTACATGTAATGCCTAACTCAATTGTGGCTGTTTTTTAGTGTTAGATATAGTATGGCTATTATTGATATAACAGAATTATTTTTACAGCATTGGCAGAAGGGCATTCGGTCAGTTTTGTTTTTAGCAACTCAAATGATCTAATTATTCCCATCTGCCAGGTAATACAAGTTTGAATGCCTTGTTTTGGGATCTACCGTACTTTAGGAAACCAAATTATGTTGATGCCTGCATGTGACTTTACCCTCAACTTCCTATTCCCCCACCCCGCTCCCCACCTCATCACCTTACAGCCCCTTCAGCTGTTCCCTTTCTCTTAAGACATCCTTCAACCCCAGACAACATCCCCAAGCAATCACTATCGGTGTCAAGACATCGAAGAGGATATCCTGAGGCATTGAATCACAATATCCGGCATCCTCCCTGCAACCATCAGTCTAAAAAATTCCTCTCACAAAACACCATCAATGTCAGTGAACTTCTTACATTTTGCTTGTTCCATCTCAGACAGGACATGAATAATTGGAGATTTTCAAAGTAATCTGGCTAGATCTTGTAGCCAGGTTGGCAGTGATCTGCAAGTCACTTATATTTAAGATCACAGATCCAGACAAATCTGTCTGTAATGGAAGTTTACGCTTTGCTAAAGGGTATCACGTGTACAACATGCTGTCCCTTAAATTTTCATCAGCGGGACTTTGTCATTAAAATCATACCCTCTAGGAGGTGACTCACAAGAAACTGGAATGGCTTCCAGAATGTGCTATGAGGAGTAAGGACAGCCTGTATTATTCCATTTTTTTCATGTACAGTACCTTTGAGTTCCGACTTTCTCCATCTTGTGCACAATTTTAATTGGATTTTTTTTCACTATGACAGTGTCTTTACCAGGCACTTTCTTTAATCTCTTATTCTCCTCTTTATTTTCTTTACCAAGGGAAAGAAATACTTAATCTGACCTGTTCATAATAGATTTTGACTTTTAATTTGAAGTATGGGTCTTGTTTTTCCGTGAGATACTTGTCATAAACAGTCAAAGCAGTCTGCTCTTGTTGTCCGTAACTTGGAATGAATGGGCAATTGATCTCAAAGTGGTACCTAACAGGTGAATGCCAAAAAAGTCCTTCTTGTTTTATGTTTCAGGCAAGAGGTTGGTAATGATAGTAACTACATTACATGCCTCAGTTAGTTTAGCATGTTATAGGGAAGATTGCTAAAATTGCCCCAAAAGTTAGAAGTCTTACTTTTCTCAAGTTTTACTTCTAAAGCAACTTGTCTTGGGGTGAAGTGCTTAGGGTGCTATTAACCTGTACCAAAAAACCTCAAGTTTAGAAGTTCACTAGTTCACCCCATTATCAACAGGTGAAGTTTTAATGTTGGCATCAAGTTTGATGCCCAACCCAAAGCAAGACAAAAGTTTAAGGGTCATTTGACAGGTGTCAAAGTTGAAGTCATGCCGCACTCACGAAAATAACTTGCCTCTCATCCAAGTAGAGAAGGAATGTAGAGTTAAAAGACGAACAACCATAGACTGTCAACCATATGTTCTTGTTATAATGGTCTGAGCCATGATTTCCAGTGATAAATGTCCTCAGTTGCAAGTCGTTCAGCACATGATTGAACTGTGCTCTTTTTCACCATGCAGTTGATGTCTTCCTCCTGTGGTCCTCATTGTCACGTACCAAGCACTGTATCTCATGGTGGATAAGAGTGTACCAGCAAAGTTCAACATGTCGCATCAATTTTATTGAAAGCATCTCTCTGTGCATGTATACGTGTAGCACCTGCCTATCAACGCTACATGGAGACATACTGATCAGTTTTGTCAATCTTTAAGCTGTGTTGTATAAATGTCTTTGCCATCTGCAAAGTCACTGGTACAGTTAGATTGGTTGGTGATGGAATTCATCTGCATAATTTCTGTAGATTAATCACCCTTCACCATGAAGACACAACAGCAAGAATCCAATAAGAACTTTATTCAATTAAAGTCATCGCTGCATCCCATCTGAATGTGGGTTGCCAACTGTTCCGTCATCTAATGTTATTTTTGGTTACCAATAGAGTTTCCCTGATGTTACCATCACCAGATTTTTTGTCAGCTTGTTATTTTTTTCCTGACCTGATTATACCTTCCACATCTGATCAATACTTTGCCACTTGTTCAAATAAATGGTCATCTGATCATACAGCCATTGAAGCCAAACCACCCTTGTACAAGATTTCATAAATAATGTAATATTAATATCCCAAGACAGTGTACTGTTCTTCCATGCAGTGACAGAGATTCATTCCACTATGTGCGGATTTTTTTTACTCATTGCACACTCCACACCTGTCAGTGGTCGGTGAATAATGATGAGATATTGGGCCTGCCGGCATGTAGTGGTTTGCCATACATGTGACTGTATTGTGTCTGTCAAATGAAGCGCTCAGTGTATTGAGGAGCGCCTGTACTGACTAGTTCAACCAATCCTAACAGGCTGGATGTGTAATTATTACATCTCCGTTTTACACCTGCTGTGATTACTTAGCCACTTCGTGTGGATGGATCTCTATGGTAATGAGCTCAGGGTTGGTCTGATAAACTATCTTGCAGGAATTCAATATTTCTGGGTCAGCCAAGTACACGTAGGTCAGGATGGTAATAATGCTAGCTGTTTGTCAGTTTATTCAAGGCTACCAGACAGTGATGGGAGACGGTCCTCCAACCCGTCCTATTGTCATTCTGTGTCACCTCACTGACAATGATTTTCATTGAGTGCCCTGTAGCGTAGGATTGATTGTGCCGACTGCAGGACTCGCGACTTGCTGACTGATAAAGCAGCATGTTGGATCTCACAACAAGCCAGTCATCCCTCTTCAGTCCCGGCCTGTTTCTGCTTGTGGAGTGCATACTTGAAGCAGCGGTGTGTACATGAACGTGTACATGTTTGCTGACAATCCTACAGTACATGTATGCCTTGCAGGTTCTGGGCATGCACTTGACTGCTGTCGATGGACATTGGATTTGTGGGTGTAAACCCCTGGCTACAAGCTGCACATACACAAAGTCCACTTCACTGTGGTGGTTGAGGCACTACTTTTATTTGTTCTACCACTGCTTTTATTTTTTTTCCTCAGCGTTCTTTGCCACATGATTGCCGAGAATGTTGTTGCAGTTTAAGAAAACTCCGTGTGTCAGAAATGTGTTGATCTTCTGTGTTGAACGAAGTTCACTATTTCTCTTCTGTGTGTACAGAAACAGAGTACACCTGGAATGGTGCCTGTATGACATGACATCAATGTTGCAAGGGCTCAGCAGGTCATTTTTTTTCTTGAAAAAGTGAATTGTCATTGATGGGGAAAGTTTGTGGCTGTGACTGAATTCACTAGAGAAAAAGAAAGAAATTTATGGTGATGCTTCATCATGGAAAATGATTTTCTTGACAACTGTGGAAGAAATTCAGTTCTGTGGTACTTCCTGAAAAATTGCTGGTTGTTCACCCTCATGTTCATGGCCCAGTTCACGAGTTATTGTACTTTTCTCATTTGTACTTACTGACGTCATTCTTGATCGGGGATTCAGGACTACTTGAGGACATCAGACAAGACCAGAGCTATTTTCTCTAACTCTAAGACAAGCATAGGAATTTTTCAACAGCAATGCCGAGTCTGTCAGCCAGTGGGATTGGTCCTCCTAGTCACCTTGTAATGGATGCGTGAAGTCACTGCCATTACTGAGGCACACGTGCAAGGCATGTCATCAATATCGATGGAGAATTTATGACCGGTGTCCCAGCTTGCTGTTTGTGAGGGTGCTTTCGTGATTCCTTGGTTTATTGTGGATGACAAAATGACCTGTGGCAGCTGCATCGGGAAGGAGCCGTTTGCTGGCGTCTTGAGACACCAACTTGTGTGGATTTCAAGTTATTTCAGGGTACTATCTCATCCAAAAGATATGAAACCTTTTGGGTGTCTAGCAGAGTGTTGACGGTGCATAAATCATTCATTTCAATACAGTGACTTTTCTTACCTGGGATGTAGGCATAAGGCTCTTGGTTTCAGATGCTGCAGTGGTAACTTCTTTCATTTTGGTCGCAAGAGATTTCTACCGAAATTTGTCTTAGCTTTTGACTCGGCTTCATGCATCATCAGGCTGACAAAAACTCACTTTGCAGCCCAATTCTTGTGATGATTCTCTACAGTGATAATTTTCCAAGATGTGTTGTTTGCCGTCACTTTGCAAAAAAGGAAAGTAGAACTGCACTGATGTGGAAATCATGAAGAAGTAATGATAATAAATTGGAAATACAGTGCAAGGTGACAGGCTCCAGGATAAGGACTTGTTATCTGTGATTGGTGGCCGAGAATGATGAAATGGCAGCCTAAAAAAAAGGTGAGTAAATGAACAGATTGATAACAGATTGATAACAGATTGATAACAGATTGATAAATCATTGACATTGTCATTTCCTTCAAGTGTGTACATGTATAATGTATGTTTGTGGTTGATCATGATATGATGTGGCTCTGAAATGCAGAAGATGAAAACTATCGCCAAGACAAGAAAGGGCATTTTTTCTATTAGCATTCCTTTTTGCTACATTTAAATTCTGTTTACTTAGTGATTTTTTCTTTTATTCAGAATCCAATTTCATTGCGCTGCTGAGGAGAAAGTATTACTTTGTACTAACAAATTCACAACGTAAATTTGTGTACTTTCATGAACATGCTATTTCAGCAGTTTTCTTAACAGGAAAGAAGTTTGTGAAGAGCAAACGCTTCTTTTCTGCATTCTGTGGTTAAAAGATCGAGGAAACTCATGCCTGAACAATTATTACCAATCCACAAAGCCTAGTTGCTTGACAAATTTTTCTTTGAGCTAACTTTTCGTGTTGCTTCTGCTAAGGAAACGACATTTTTAACTGAGAGGTTCTTTAGAATTCTGGTGATCGCGGTCATTGATCTGTTTTCCACAGAATGTGATATCCCACCGTTTCAAATCAATGAGTGTTGTCTGTCCCTCTGAATTACTGGCTGCATTGAAGATGGACCTCATACCTTGAGGTTAAGCCCCTTCACATAGCCGAAGGTCTCCTCTCCTTGTAATCACCTGCTGTGAAGCCATTGAACTGATGAGGACAACCAGGCTATTGGACTGCATTTTTCATCTTGTATTCCTTTTTTTTTTTTTCTTGCAGAAGAATATGGATCCTCTTGTGATACATGTAAATGTTCTAAACATGTCTTCCAAACATGCTGTAATTGGCAGAATACCCCGCCCACACTCCCACCCATGTTTACCTCATCAACATGTGGTTAATTCCAGAAATTAAGGGTCCATTTTTGTGTGTTTGTCCCTGTCACATCTGACATATGATTTTGTAAGTTCAGAACACATTTTCTAATTTCCAAGTGTGATTAATTAATGCAAATTACCTGCCAACCAAATAGAGTTTGAAATCAATTCCGGTAATATTTCCATGTCAAAAAACAAAGGTCAGATGTAACAGGGACACCAAAATGTCACACTGTGGTCTCCTAATTTTTAAAATTACCCATACACTTGTATGGTAGCACATTCACTCCCATTCCGTCCTTTGTGTGTACAATGTACTTAAAAAGTCGATGGTTTCCTCAAATATTCACCTTTCTTTTGCTACAGAAAATGCTAACTCAAAAATGCCTCTAGAAAATGGTTTTCCAGAAAAAAGGGGTAACCTTGTGTGACCTTGCTTTGGTCATCCAAGGTGGCACAACCTGCATTTGGTACACAGTAGTTCAAAGGTTATAAGAGGTCACATCCAAGCCAACTTTATAAATGTACATGTATAACTTGTGTTTTTATAGTATGACTGAAGAGCATACTAAAAGCCCCAGAGGAATGCTAACTACTCTGTATATTGATTTGCTTGCTAAAACTGGTTTTGGAGTGAACTTGCTTGGACCGTGCTTGGACTAACACCCAACAGTGCCTGCATTATACACAGGCCACTCTCTGAGAGAAACTACTTCAGCCAGCCAGTCAGGACAGTTTTGTATTACAACCTGCTGTGAAACATCAGGTTTTGATTTCACGCTGAGTTCATAAGAGCCTCTTTGGCATCCAAACAAACTGTAGAATTGTCTTACAGCCTACATGTACATTCCTTATTTTTTGCTTTCCTTGCTTTGACTGTCAATACTAGTAGGACTAGCAAAAAAAGAAACCCAAAACCTGAGTGGCATTTTATTATAAGAGTGAAAAGGTTTTTTCCCCCAAATGTTAAGACACTGAAATTCATGCAGCAAATGGTTTGAGGCATCATATGTCAGGACTTTAGACTGTTACACCAAACATGTGTTTTGCGACATTTTGTCCATTTTGCCTGTGGATGAAATAACGGTTTTTGTGTGTGCAGTGAGAAGTATAGACCGTCCAGCCAGATAGTGTTCCCTGTCATTGCACTCTACAAAAATCTCGACCTTTCATTCAGAAAATGGCAAAATGCTGTGGGCAAAGAGACAGCTTTGATTCCAGAAATTTCTTTATGCCTGTCATTCAGAAGAATTCCCAAATGGTATGTGATGGAGATGCATGTAGATTTCCATGTCTACCTGTGTGATGTGTTTTGGAAGGTTTGCCCTTTAGTTTGCGGATTATCTTGTTCAAACTTTATTTTTGGCGCAGATGACAACCAGTTGAGGGCACTCATCATCCTGCTCAGTTGAGCCAAAGGAAAACATACCGTTCTTTTGTCAGTAAATGGTGTGGAACATACCACTTAGTATCCATAAATTTAAAGCATCTTCACATGTGGAGAATTCACCACAAACTGTGCCACATCCAGCCCATAGTAGTCTGTCATTTTGACTGCATAAAGTACGCACACTTTCATTGATGCCAATGACAATGGCAAATTTTTACAAAGCATGTATCCTAATACATGTGATATTGCTCACAATCATGTACAGGTTGAAGTCTAGCAGTCTGCAAAAATGCTAACAAACAGGTTACTAATCTGAATATAATTGATTCTGTCACCATAAACCAGTGGCTGAGATAATTTATTGACACCTTTGTTTTTTGGCTGTCATTCTGTTTGCTATCCTCCTGCAGGCCTACTACCGGCAAGGTACTGCTTTACAATGTCTTGGTCGCCATGCTGATGCCTTAGCTGCCTTCTCATCTGGCTTGGCTCAAGACCCTAAGAGTCTTCAGCTCCTTGCTGGATTAGCAGAGGCTGCCCTCAAATCACCGCTCAAAGGTAGTACCTTAAGATTATTTATTCCGAAATGTTCACAAAGTCTGTTTTGTTTAAATCACAGACCTCAAACCTGATGTTATCATTATGTATCTGAACATTGATTACTGTGTACACTGTCAAGTGACCCGCTTATAGCTCAGGTTTACACCCAGACGGAACCGTTTTAGCGCATATACATGTACAGTATCTCTGTATTGCCTTGTAATGAATGATCACAGAGTACACTGCACTCAAGCCTTGGATGCAACATTTGATGGAATGCACGCTGTGTCTATGTCATACAGAGGTGACTGGCCTCAACTTCATTTTAGTGGGCAGAAAACTTTCAAAAAAATTCCGCATAAAAAGACAAATTTTACGTACAGTACATGTTATTCTAACAATTTTAATATCAAGCTGTTTATGCTCGTTTTTATCTCCATGTGTAATCTTTAGTGATGTAAGTGACTTAATGGAATTACATGTATAAATCAGTGTGGACAATTTCGGAAACACATTTTTGTGCCCATAAGGTAGAAGTTTGTAAGTAATGATCTACCTGTATTCTACCTGTTTCTTGTCATATAGATACATTTGAACCCACCTATCGGCAGCTGCAATCTATGAAACTAGACAAGAGTCCTTTTGTAATCATCTCTGTAATTGGTCAAGAGCTGCTGGCTGCTGGCTATCATGCTTCCTCATTGGTCGTCTTAGAATCTGCCCTCAAAATTGGTAAGTCTTCTGGAAATTCCATGTATATAAATGTAGTTGCATCACTTCTAGATTTTAATCCTGAGAAATGATTCATTCCGAAATTGTATAGTTTTTCCCAAGATTGAACTGCATGGCAGGATGACATGTAGCTTTTGAAAAAGATTTTGCCTGAATCAAAGTATAGTAGAATGCTGTGCTTTTTTTAACATTGAATTTCAGGTTATTCCTAAGCTGGTAAAAGTCAGGTTTATCAAAGATAAATCTAATTCTATCAACACTCAGATTTCTCTTTAATTTTTACTTATAAAGATAATATGAACTTAACGATCTACATAATTTCAAAATGCATTAATCACAGTTACAAGAATGCCTTCTCAACTCCGTTTCTTAAAAGGCAATCGTTTAAATTGAGATGAATAGGCTCTTTGTGCAATTGTCTTATACCAGTCTAGGTAGAATTACCAGATGGAATTTTTTCAGTTCTCGGCAGTTTGAGTTTATTTACTCAATTATGCAGCTACTTATATCTTAAGCAGGGCAAGATAAAATGCTCAACATGAATGACATTGGTTTAGATAGCTTAACCCTAAAAGAGCTGGGTTATTTTGGTCCATTTTACAGCTTAGGGGAGGGAGGGGGAGATTTAGGAATCCTGCTCCCCTAAGAACTCAACTGTGCTACGCCCAATTTTCTTAAAACCTGACATGCATACTGTACAGAAACTCCTTATCATTTCAAATGTGAAGTTTGAAATCAATCAGACGTACGGTATCGTTTGTTGTTACGGTCCTTTGAAGTTCATAGCTACGTACATGCCAGTACTGCCGTGGGAAAAGTATCCATTATTGGCAGACCTGTCTCGGAAAAACATGCGCTGCGCAGGAACAGCATGTTTGATCTTTGCAAAAATGGTGTCAAAATGACCGCAAAGAGTTACTCTAAAAGCTCCTAAAGGCTCAACTCCTGAGAAAAATGTACTGCAGCAATATCAGTAAAAACGTTGAGGCTCTTTCAGGGTTAAAATCATTCTACACAGCTAGAGATAGTCTTCAGGTATTTATTTTCTCATTGCATGTCCAAGTTTAGTGTTGGTTTTCAATTGTGCATTTGTGTAGCTGGTTAGTTGTTGCTTTGCATATTGCAGGACGTTGTAGATTACAACTTAGATCGTTCCAATCCCCGGTGGGGAAGATGTCACAGCAGTTTTCATAACTTCCTCTGTCATCAGGTTGAGGATAAACCCAGTTTCTGTACTGGACCTCCATGGAACCATCGTAACATCTCCATGTACCTATGAAAAAGTTTGAAAACTAGAGTGGAAATTTGTACAAGCTTTCAACTTTTTTATGGATTGGGATAAAATTGGCAGACACATGTCACCCTTTCTAATCAGACTCTAAACTTCATATTCTAACCCGCCTTCCTTCTCGATATCGTTGCAATTGATCCAAAACCTGGATGGTAGTAGTTGCAAAAGGAAACACGTTTCCTCATCAGACTGTGGTGTAACCAAGACACTTCCCATCTTGATACACCCCTCTTTGGCTTGAAACCATGTTAGAGGCTTCATGATGGCTTTGGAGCACTTTCCCTCCCACAGAAACCAAGGAGGAGGACACACCCATCTACGACTACCGGTAGTGTAGTCCTTACATATCTCATTACCACCAGTGCATCCAGTCAGTAGATTGAGACTAAGTAAGCCAAAGATGAGTAATTGAGATGGTATCATTTTCAGAACCTATGAGAGAAGTGTCTTTCAGTGAAAGGATCTCAAAGCACAGCGTGCTGCACAAACATGCCCTGGACAGTTTGTTTCGTTTGATAATAACCACAGCAAACCCAACACTGAGAATTCTTAAAAGCAGTTTGAGTGACAATGAAATACTGATAAGACGGATGCCAATTATAATAAAAAGAACCCATGATTACCAGTTCCTTACAAACCACCAAAGCTGCTGTACAGATGAAGCTGTTTCCGTGTCAACGATGAAAGGAACATACTGTTTGCAAGTCAGCCATATTAATTGAATTCATCAAACCACTTTCAGAGGCAATATCCATGAAAAATCCCATAGTAACGTACCGCTTTTTCCAACCTATTACATGTATATTGCCAAATGATGTCACAGATCCTTTTCGCAAGGTCCAAGTGAAGGCGTAGTGAGGTGTTGATAACACGTTGCCAAGGCATAAACCTTATACATTATTGTTTAGTATTCAACATCTCATAAGTGTCATACCTGTACATGTGCAGGTACATTATGGACTGAGTGCACACAATGTTTATTTACCTTTCTGATTTCTGATGAACAGTTCAGTTTTCCCCTTGTGTCTTTCCTTTTTTCTTCTTTCTCTTTCATGTTTTGAACATATCAAGGTACATACACACTGTATCTAATCATCACAAGGGTGATTTTACTGTAACTCACACTACATTGTGCTTTTCTTTTATCTGTGTATGGAATCAAGAGGAGATTTTTTCCAAGAGAATCTTTTTAAACACAGTGAGAAACCTATGAAAAAAGAAATCAGCATTAACTCTGTGGCATATTGTGATCAGTTTAATATTGGTAATTCACGTGACAAAAAGATCATGACAAAAACGTAAAATTCTTTGATTTGAAAGTGTCTTCATACCGTTCATTATAGTCAGAACCGTTGTTTTGCTCTTATGACATGAAAGTTCCAAGCTATCATGATCTTTATTTAAAAACACTGATAAAATTTCTAGACGTGAATTCTGGTAACTTGCATTTTCTGTTGCCCACTTTACATTATGTCCATGCATGTGACCCTTCTAAAGGGAAAATGACTTAAGCAACAAAAGTCAATCATATTATATTCATGTACCCTTGCACACGAAACAAAGCCACAAAGATGAATTAAAAAACGAGCATTCATTGTTACATCTACATTTCTCATGGTCAAAACGAGGTGCCTAACGAGGCCATAAATTACCATGAAAATCCATGATCATTGACATTAAACAATATTTTTACCAAAAACCTCTAATCTCCATACCAAATTTTTTTTTTTTGGCCTGTAGTTCTGAATTTCCACTTTATGTCTCTTATAAAGTTATCTCCACCTTTCTCTGAAATCGTCAGCAGTCCAAATGAGTTGTTTTTACAGTTGTAGGGTTCAAATCCCGTCACAGGTGATCTGATGTCATTTTACGTGGATAGTTTAGGTTGTGCTTTGATCTGTTGGGTGATTGCAGCTTTGCATATTGAAAGACGTTGCTTATCACACTGTTGATCATTCCATTGCCCAGCAACATTTACATATACTTCACTACAATTCTCATTACCTCCAGAGGTATCAGATTGGGGCCACTGTACATCAGTTGAGCAATTTCTCTAATCCACTTCGTTCTTGAACACATTCAGCATATTATGAATTATGGAGTGTACCCAGTACATGTACAAACCAGTTACTATATCACTTTTTCATCATTGTCACCATAAGGAGCTATACATACAATGTATGCTGTAAAGATGGTGACCCCTGGCTCTTTAAAATCACAAATGACGAGCAACGAAACAGTTGAATCGAGAGTGTTGAATTTCTTTTGGATTTTTTTTTATATTTAAACTATTTATAGCTTTTTATATTACTCCATATTTAATATTTACAATATTTATTATAAAGGAAAAGTGAGTATCACTGCAATCAACCGTTCTTTCTGTTACTTCTTTTGCAAAAGAAATCTTCCAAACTTCTTCTTTCTCAAATTTCTTCATCTCTAAACAAACACCGACGGAAATAAAAGTAAGTCCTTGTTGATGCCAGTATTCACAAATAGGTGATACCTCAGGTTCCCAACAGTATTAAGCACGTAAGGTTGGCCATGGGTAGTCTTCCCGCCAGTGGGCAGCGGGTACCGGACCTTGCTCAGTTAAGTTTACCTCAAATAACTTTTCAAAACTTCAGTGTAACCTGAGGTATGAGAATGGCCATCTAAAATGAAATAAATTAACCAAAAATTCTGGCAATTTTCAGGCCCTACAAACGACATATTGAACATTCTCCTTTTTTAGCAAAAGATAAGCTTTCTCAATTTTCATTTGCTTTCTTTTCATCTCAGGCAAAGTTGGTACTGGTAAATTCAACACTCGGCACAACAGACACTCTTTGGAATTTGGATGTTACTCCAGTGACGTTCATTGTCGTTCTAACACTTAAACTCACACACTCTCAACCCACGGTATCTACCAATTAATTAACAGATCAACACAGACAGACTATGTGCTGAACATAACAAACAATGATAGAAACATGTCGAACAATAACCATGACCGTGGAGTGACATAATCGCCTTAGCAACCAGCAGCCCATCCCATGATTGCAGTAAAATGCCCGGCAAGGAAAATTATGGACAGTAGGATCGTAGAACAGGAAAATAAAATGTATTTCATTGATCTCTGGCCACTGACGCGAGAAGCAAAACATTTCACATAAGGGAGACCTACATGTATAGAAACAAGTGATGGGTTGCACAAATTGTTATCAAACTGACCCCAAATCCACATTTTATCATTTTAAGAGGTTTTTGACCAGAACACTTACCTGGTAGGACCCCTTTGATTTCATACCACATTTGCTGTTTTTTTTGGGGGGGGTGGAGGCCTGTAGTTCTAAAGATTGACAAAAAATTTTGTTGTTAAGCTATATCCACCTCTCCATGGAAATTCTAGGATTAAATTTTCTTCAATACCTTTACTTATGTCTTCAAGCAAGGCAAGATAGAGCTGTCTGAGCGAGTCTCTTTTTTTGCAGTTGTGGGTTCGAATCCTGTCATGTGATCCAAAGTTGTTTATATGCTGTATCTCGTCCCCGTTGTCTGTCAAGCTTACATAGTGCAGTTGTTGTGTAGGCTGGTGGCAACTTTGCATATTGAACGACGTTGCCAATCACACTGCAGATCATTCCATTCCCCAGCACCAAACACCTCAACACAGTTCTCGTTACCTCCCGAGTTATCAGGTTGGGGCCATTGTCTATTAGTCGACCATTTCCTGTACTGCACTTCATCAAGACCATCGTGACACTCCCAAGTACCTGTTAAATTAAATGAAATCAATTAATTCAATAGTTACCTAAAAGAAACGTGTTTCAAATTTGAATCACTGTTGTCAAACAAATGTCAACCTTTCCAGTCAGAATCTAAACTTCATACTTCAACCCACCTTCTTTTCTGATATCATTGCAATTGATCCAGAAGTTAGATGGAAGTAGTTGCACTAAGAAATTTGTTTCCTCATCAGACTGTGGTGTAACCAAGACACTTCCCATCTTGATACACCCTTCTTTGGCTTGAAACCACGTTACAGGCTTCATGATAGCTTTGTAGCATTTTCCCTCCCACAGGAACCAAGGAGGAGGACACACCCATCTACGACCAGTGTAGGCCTTACATATCTCATTACCACCAGTGCATCCAGTCAGTAGATGGAGACTTAGCAAGCCCAAGATGAACAATTCAGATGGTATCATTTTCAGAACCTGTCCGTGTAGTGTCTCGCAATGAAATAATATTTCAGGCACTGCTTGTTGCTGAATTATTCCTGTTGCATTGTATGAATGATCAGTATCCACAGCAACCTGACAGTAAGGATCCCTAATGTGACTTATGGGAGATGTCACCATGAAAAGTAAACCATTATTGCCAGATCCCTATAATCCAATCCAACAATGGCGACCGCGATTCTTAATAGCACGTTAAAAGTGAATAATCAGGACATTTGACAGATACGTGTAAGTAATAAGGAAAATAACCAATGGTTTCCACTTCATCACACATAACCTTGAAGCTGTTTCCTTGGCAATGATGGAAGGACTGCTCTTTTAGCTGCATGTCTGCCATATCTGCCCTGAGCTAGACCAAACCAGAGCACAGTTTTTCCAAGCTGCCAATGTTCCTTTTGTTGGAAATGTGCTTTGCTTGTTCACAGTCAATTACTTGTACAGTACATATTTGAAATGCACGCATGACAGTGGCATCACTACCATTAAAAACAAACATTCAGCGCCAACATGGCTCTTTTCGACCAACGAAGGGTCCATCTGCTCAAAAAAGATTGCATCTAATGTATCAAACCACTTTCAGAGCCGATGTCTGAGTAAAACCCCACTGAAAATGATAACCTATTCACCTTAGGCCTTTTCACTCTCAGGGTTGACGCAGGGTTGACCCACGGTTGAAAACTGGTGACAATTTACACTTGAAAATGTTCAACCCTGCTCCAACCCTGCATCAACCCCGAGGTCGATTTCAACCCTTGAACTCAACCCTGCTCCGGACCAGGGTTGAGAATTTTCAACCTGGATAGAAAATTTTTCGTACTCATTTCTGTTATATAGATTATGGAGTGTACATGTACATATTCACATTTATGATTTGTGATTCAATAGGTTTTCCTCTCTCTTTTTTTTCCCATTTTTTCCTTCCTCCTCTTTTTGGTCTTCAACAAGGAAGATACATTGTAGAGTCATCAGAAAGATGATTCTACAGTAACTCCTGTTGCATTTAATGGCAATTTGACTTTAACTTAAAGGCTGATATGCAATCAGTTTAAATCAGTAACTCACACAACAAAAAAGGACATGAGAAAAATGTAAAAATATTTGATTTGAAAATCTCCTCCTAGTCATAAATGTGCATTGTATCGCTAGCAAAAACTTGGTAATGTCCTTATGACATGAAAGTCATAAACTATGATCATTATTTCGATAGGACAGATAACAATTTTAGAGACACAAATTTTGGTAATACACATTAATTAGATTAATGGATGCTTGTGTCATATTATGTCAAAGCTTGTGATCTGTGAAGAAAAAACCAACTGTACAGCAAAATTCAATCATATCTTGTGCTTTGGTGCACAGTTACCAATAAAACAGCAAAAAGTGCATTAAAACGAAACATTCTTACTATATCACTTTTTCATTATTAAAATGAAGTGCCACACAGGGCCCAAACTGACCCCAAATCCCCAATTTTTTATCACTTAGAGTTTTTTTTACTAGAAACACCTGTGCATATTTCTCATATTAAGCTATGTCCACCTGTCCATGGATTTGCTAGTGAAATAATTTTCTTCAATAACTTTACTCTTGTCCTCAAGCAAAGTATTAGATAGAGCAGTCTGAATGAGTCTCATTTTTTGCAGTTGTGTGGTTCAAGTCCACCAGTCTGTCAAGTTTTAGGTTATGCAGTTGTGCTGAGTGGTTGCGGCTTTGCATATTGCAAAACGTTGCCAGTCACATTGTATATCATTCCATAGTCCATTACCAAACACCTCACCACAATTCTCATTTCCTCCCAAGTTGTCAGGTTGGGACTCCTGCACATTAATTAACCAATTCCTGTACTTCACTTCATCGGGACCATCAGGACACTCCCAAATACCTATCAAAATTAAATTACATTGCATTAATTCAATAGTTGTCACCTAAAAAAATGTGTGTGTGTTTCAATTTTGAATTACTGTCAGATGTCACCAATCTGTATCAGAACTTCATATTCTAACCCACCTTCCTTCTCGATATCGTTGCAATTGATCCAAAACCTGGATGGTAGTAGTTGCATTAGGAAACATGTTTCCTCATCAGACTGTGGTGTAACCAAGACACTTCCCATCTTGATGCACTCCTCTTTGGCTTGAAACCATGTTAGAGGCTTCATGATGGCTTTGTAGCATTTTCCCTCCCACAGAAACCAAGGAGGAGGACACACCCATCTACGACCAGTGTAGGCCTTACATATCTCATTACCACCATTGCATCTAGTCATCAGATTGAGACTTAGCAATCTTAAGATAAACATTTTCGATGGTTTCATTTTCAGAACCTGTCTGTGTAGTGTCTTGCAATAAAATGATCCCGAAGCACTGCTCGTTGCATAAACATACCCAAGACAGTTTGTATTGATTCATACATGTAGTAACCACAACCCAACACAAAGGATTCTTGATTGCAATTTTAATGACTGTGAAATATCAGTCAATCATGAGAAACATTTGGCTTGGTCACCAGTTCCTCTCAAAGTACAAAGCTGTCGCACAATGGGAGCTCTAATGAACATACTGTTTGCTGCATGTCTGTCATATTGTATCAGTGACTGTGAAAAAACTGATTGAAATCTGATCACTTGTGTGCTTTGTATTTTCTCAAATGATGCCACCGGTCCTTTTCATAAGCTCCAAGAAGTAAGGTGACTGTAATTTGTCAATATTGAGTTCTATCGGTAGCACACATTGTCAAAGCATATATGTACATGGACATCTTATAGAGTGTCTTTAAATTTTGCTGTAATAGTCACAACCAGTCAAAAGTTCCCCCCACTTCTCCCTCCAAAGTGTGCATGTATGCACATACATGTATCATGTCATTTGACTGATTGGACAACTTGGTGCAGATTGTGTTATTTCAAAAGCACTAGTGAAATTTTAGAGATTCGAGATTCTTCATCAGGAGGTCAAACTGAGTGATACATCAAAACACAAAAGAGTTTGGTTTGCTCTTTCTTATGGAAACTATAACAAATGTTACTGGGACAAATGACCATGACCTTCACAAATGAAATGTTGCCATCCAAGGTCATGTCAACTAAGAGCAGTGAATGAATTTGGTATCTCACATACTTAAGAGAGTTCCTAAGAGGCACTTTCATTATGGTGAGGTAGCAGATCATTTATGATATTATCAAATGTTGTGCTTTTTTTTTATCTTGTATCTTAGGAACATGCAGTCTAAAGCTGAGAGGATCGGTGTTTTCAGCCCTGAGCAGTGCCCATTGGGGTTTAGCAAACACAGACAAGGCTGTGGCTTACATGCAACAAGATCTGGCCGTTGCAAAATCACTAGGTTGGTGTTCACCCGTTGAAGTTGTCCAGTTCACAGTCCTCATCCCTAACATGTGTCAAAAAAAGAAATGAAAGTGTTGAGGGTCTGGAATAGGGCTGAAATGCAGAAATGAGCAAGAGATTGTGGAAAACTGGAAAAGTTGGTAAAGGATGGGTAAAGGGATAAACAACATTAACCCTAACACTCCTCAATCCTTCACCTGTTGGAGGACTGAGGAGTGTTAGGGTTATTACATGCTTTTTGTCAGTTTTCTTTCACATTTGTTTGTGGCTCATCCCTCTTTATTGGAGGAATTGCTTCCCTGTTTTTATGCTAAAGTGCAGTGGAACATAAGTCACTTGATTTCACCTCTAGTTGACATTCCAAACAGGTATTTTTTCACCTTGCATTAAAAGTTTTCCTTCTGAATGAGTAAGTAGGACAAGATTTACGGCAGTTTCCTGTGAAAGTGAAAATGTGTCCATTTAGCTCAGATTTAAAGCCATTAAGAGTGACTGGAGCCATTGAAGAGTGTATGGCTAAGACCTTTGATGGATGTAAGTGAGCCCTAGAGGCCCTAATGGGTGCTAAGGGGGGTGTTGAAGGGATGCTAGGCTGCCCCATTGAGGTAATCAGCCTGGTCTTGTGGCTCAGAGCTTGACCTCTCTGAAGGAATGTGATCTAGATTCCTTTTTTCAGTAGAAAGTGAAACCGTTTGTAATCAGGAGTATTCAGAAAATGATAACTTGCTGTGAACAGTTATTTGGGCATTACTTGCGTGTACTAATTATTACTGTTATTGCAACTACAGTTTTACACATTTTTACCCTGAACATCTTTGGTAAAGCTGACGTGAAGGCAGTCAGATTTTAAAACTAAGTTAACTAAAGATTTGAAATGGTGGGAGGTTGTTTGTTTGGTTTTTTTTTTTTAGATTTTATGTTCATAGTTATTTACGTTTTCTTTTCTCATACTTTTGGAAATACAGAACCTTTTTTCTACAAAAGTATTTTACTGTAATAAATTTCAAATGAAGTTGAATTCTTTTGGAGGAGCATCAGCATGAATTAAAATCTGAAATAAAGTTCCTTCCTCAAATCAGTGATACTTACTCCTAGGTGGGAAAATGACCCCTTGATGGGCACAATATTTATTTGTTGATGTTTTCTGGTATCTGTCAATCCACACATTAATCAGTGGTCAGTTCCTTGGCCAGTCCAGCCTCCTCAGTGTGACCTTAGAATGACCTCGTTTTACTCTTCCCATCTTGCCCCTAGTTTTGTTTATATAGTGGTTTCTCTTTTTGGCCAAACAAAACTTGTGACTTGGTCTGAGAACAAAAGGTTGATTTCATGCAGGTAGATTATACAGAGAACTATATATAGGTCTATGTGCTGGCACATAAACATTCACCAGGATAATTTGCCATAAAAAGTCGTGTGTGGTAAATGATGCCATGCTACTTTTGTTTCAAGAAAACTAGCTTCATCAACTCTATTAATGTTACCGTAGTTGAGCTGTCAGTCTTTAATGCATTAAAATAATGTAAGACTAGATGTTAAATTTTTTGCTGGTTTGGGAGGGTCTTCAAGACGATAAAAAATGCTTGCAAAGTTGGTCATTTTTCCTCACTTCTTTGTAGTCAGTACAAATTTTGCCAAAGTAGTCAATTTGTTTTATTTTCAACCCTAACAGTCAGGTGAAGGATCGAGGACTGTTACGGTTAATTGTCCAAATTGAAGATAATATTACTGTCGTATTTTGCTTTGCAGGTGATCAAGTTGGTGAGTGTAGGGCCCATGGTAACCTGGGAGCGGCATTCTTCTCCAAGGGGAATTACAAAGAAGCATTGACTCATCATCGATTCCAACTGGTGCTAGCTATGAAACAAAAGGATAGGAATACAGCCGCTTCAGCTCTTAGCAGTCTAGGTAGGAGTCACTGTCAAATTACTTCCCCTCCCTGCCTATTCCCCTCCCTCCCCCATCACAGTCCCCTCAGCTCTAAGCAATCTAGGCAGGAATCACTCTTCAAAATTACATCCCTTCCCTGTCTTGTCCCTTACCTCCCCCATCACAGTTCCCTCAGCTCTAAGCAATCTACATGTAGGTAGGAATCACTATCCAAGATTACATCCCTTCCCTGCCTGGTCCCCCCTCCCCCCATACACATACCCACACACTACACAGCACAGCTTACCCTTTGTAATCAAATGTGTGGTAGCCCAGCCTGTTAATGTTTTGTTATTAATAGTGCATTCCCATATGGAAGGGAAAGTCAAGGAAAACTAAAATCTGAACAATTTTACATTTATAGTGGACTTTGCATTTTTCCCTTTAATGCTATTTAATAGTTCATTTCTTGTGATTTCTGTGATTGATGCGATTTTGTTTTTGTAAATACCAGTTTCTCGGTCACAGTTCACACTTGCAACGGCTGTCAGCAGGTGTTTTCTATGCACCTGTCTGCAGGGGTCATGCCAGGTTAACTCAGTTTAACCTCTCAGACCTAGCTGTATACTTAGACTAGTATGGAATGGGATCAACGCCTACCATTAGCAACCATCAGTCAAGCATCTTGATAGCTAAAAATTTAATAAAGAAACCCAAGTCAGGACTTGAAGTTTCAAATTGTTCATGTAATTTTTAAAAAGATCTCACTTGGCCTTATTCAAACAGTTTTTTTTCTGTATTTGTAGTTCCCTTGCAGTCTTTGAAATTGTGCTGAAGTGTTTTCATAATGATAAAGTATTCTCAAATCAAACTGTAACATTTCCGCCCTTTGAAAAATTTGTTTTCTTCACTCAAAAAATATTTATGGTTCAAACTGTATTTTCGGACAGAATGTTAAGAGAAGCTTTATTCGCTTAGAATATTTATGTGCAAAGTAGTCATAGTTGAAAGTTTCAAAATATCTTGTTTAAACAGTGGATTGTAAAACACAAATAAAATCTTGGAAAGATGTATTCAGTCCTGAAATTTGACCCATTTTCAGATAAAAATCGTAAATCTGTCTGCAGGGCCTATATTTGAGCTTCTTTCAGCATGCGTGAAGATCCTGTTTCAGTCTTATTATCCTGTATGATATTAGCAATGCATGGCTCGTGCTTGCAATATTCCCCTGGGTGGTCAATTGGGTTATGTTACCCTCTCAATATTCAGGGATTGTAGGTCGGTCAATATTTGTCCAGTGAATCATTCTAAGACCAGATTTCAGAGAATGTGATATTTTTTTAGAAATTGGTTGGCATTGAGAGAATTAATGCCATATTTTTTTCATCGTTGTTGGTTTGGTTTTTACTCCTCAAATTTATAGAAATATTGAAAAGGTGAATGTGATTTTGATGATAAGGATGAATACATGCAGAAATAAAGTTGAAATCAGTTTGCCCAGGACAGAAACATGTAGAATGTTTGCTGAACAAATACTCATACTCTTCACGTAGGACTATTGAAAACTCTTCTGCTTATTTAAAAATCCACCAAATTTCTAGAAATCTACAGCTTCAGTGTGTTTATTGACATGTATGCATTAACACAGCTGCTATGATAGAACGATAACAAGAAATATATCAGCCAGGTTCCATTAAAATTGTACAAAATGCTTCTAGGCATGGCACAGATAAGATCAAAGCACATGGCTAATTAAATGGTCTTGGAGGTTTCTCATGTTGTTATTATTTCAGTAATTGTAATTTGAGTTTGTTGTGTATTCTTGCAGACAAAACATTGTCATAACGGCGTATTCTAATTTTTTGAACATGCTAACTTTTATATACCTTTGTCATTGCTGATAACAATTGATACTGTTTTATTTTTCTTCTTCCCACAGGGCATGTGTACTCCGCTATTGGTGATTACCCAAATGCCCTGGCCAGCCATAAACAGTGTGTTCTCCTTGCCAAGCAACTCAATGATAAACACTTTGAAGCTCGAGAAGTTGGCAATGTTGGAGCAGTGTATCTAGCGCTGGGGGAGTTTGATAATGCTTTGGATTGTCATAAGGAGCATCTGGAGATTGCCAAGCAGTTGGACAATGGCAACGAAGAGGCTCGTGCTTACAGCAATCTGGGCAGTGCTTACCATTACAAGAGTGACTACGAGAAAGCGGCAGAGTTTCATGACAAGGTGCTGGCCATTGCTAAGAACTCTCAGGATCGGACGGTAGAGGCTAGGGCTTATGCTGGGCTTGGACATGCAGCGCGATGTAGCGGAGACCTTGAGAAGGCTAAATACTGCCATGAACAGCAGTTAAATATTGCTCTAAGCACCAAGGACAAAGCCATGGAGGGGAGAGCATGTTCCAACCTTGGTATCATCCACCAATCACAGGGACAATTTGAAACTGCCCTTAAGCTCCATAAAGCACATCTGATGATTGTAACGGAGCTGACTGACCGGACAGGACAAGGCAGGGCGTACGGTAACATGGGTAATGCATACAGCGCTCTTGGGCAGCCAGAGCAGGCAGTCAAATACCACAAGCAGGAACTGGTGATATCACGAGAGGTCAATGACCGGGCCTCTGAAGCCTGTACCCATGGCAACCTAGCTGTCGCCTACCAAGCCTTAGGAATGCATGAGAAGGCACAGGAGCATTATCTGAGCCACTCCAAGATCGCCGGTGAGCTCAAAGACAAAGTCAGTGAAGCTCGCGCTCTCAGTAACTTGGGAAACTATCACAGTTCCAGAGGAGAGTTCCGACAGGCTTTGCCTTACTATGAGCAATATCTGAAACTCACTAAGGGTCTAAATGACCCGTTAGGCCAAGGTAAAGCCTATCATAACTTAGGCTATGCCCACTACTCACTGGGTAACTACAAAGAGGCCGTTCACTACTACGAGAAGGATCTAGTCCTAGCACGGGATCAGAAGGATAAAGTGAATCTTGGCAGGGCCTATTGCAACCTGGGTCTGGCTTATAGAACGTTGGGCAATTTCAAACGAGCCAGTGAGTGTCAGAAATGCTTCCTCACAATCGCACATCATATGAAGAATGCAGGAGGCAAATTCCGCGCTCTAGGAAATCTGGGTGATATATGTATGGCCCAGAAGGACACTGACGGCGCTATTAAATTTTACGAACAGCAACTTCAACTTGCAAAGCAAGTGAGTAACAAGACTTTAGAAGCGTGTGCATATGGTGCTCTAGGCTCAGCCTTTCGAAAAATTAAGATCTACGACAAGGCTTTAGCGTATCACACGCAAGAGCTTCAGTTGTGTGAAGAGATGAATGATTTGAAGGGGGAATGCAAGGCTCATAGTCATCTTGGTGCTGTCCATACTTCATTAGGAAAATACTTGGATGCCTTCAAGTGTTATGAGGAACAATTGAAACGTGCTAACGAGCTACGAGACAGCGCTCTTCAAGCTCAAGCCTTTGGCAATCTGGGCATCTCCAAGATGAACATGAATCTCTTTGAGGATGCTCTGGGGTACTTTGAGGAGCAACTTGCAACCCTGGAGCAGCTTGTAGGGAACAGTGTCTTGAATGACAGGGGCAGAGCTTTTGGGAATCTTGCTGAATGTTACGAAGCGTTGGGAGATTACGATGAAGCTGTCAGAAACTATGACCAATACCTTGCAATTGCGCAAAAAGTCAAGAATGTTAAGGAACAGGATAGGGCCTACCGTGGATTAGGCAATGTCCACCGTGCCATGGGTAACTTACAGCAGGCCTTGTTTTGCTTTGAGAAGCGTCTTGTCGTTGCACATGAGACGGAGGATGAGTCAACCCAGGCTTCAGCGTATGGTGAGCTCGGCTGCCTGCATAGCATCATGGGAAATTTCGAACAGGCTATCTCCTGCTTAGATAATCAGCTGAAGCTTGCTCAAGAAATGCGTGATAAGTCAGGCCAAGCCGATGCAGCTTGTGGACTAGGAGGTGTCTATCAACAAATGGGCGAATATGAAAAGGCCTTGGAGTTCCATCAGATGGACCTGAACATTGCCGAGGAGACTGAGAATCTATCCTGCCAGGGAAGGGCTTTTGGGAATCTTGGAGTGACTCACGAATCCCTCGGTAATTACCAGAAGGCTATCATGTACCAGGAGCAACATCTCAGCATTGCAGCGCAGGTCAACGACCGCGTGGCCAAAGCCCTCGCATACAGCAGCCTTGGCCGTGTACATCACGCACTTGGGAACTTCTCCCAAGCTGTTGCTTACCTGACCCAGGGCCTACAGATAGCTGATCAGCTGGGCAGGAAGGAAGATGAAGCTAAGATCAGGCATCGACTGGGACTGGCTCAGTGGTCCAACGGCAATTTGGATGAGGCCCAACGACAGCTCTACCGTGCAGCTGACCTCTTTGAATCCATCTGGCGAGAGACTCAAGTCGGCAGCGAGTATAAGATCTCACTGCTAGAATCACAATCAGCCTCTTACCAATCACTTCAGAAAGTCCTGGTTGCTATGGACAGACAAGATGAAGCCCTGGCTGTTGCTGAGAGGAGTCGAACCAGAGCTTTTGTGGACCTTCTCCTGGGTCGACAATCTGGAGATGGTTCAGATTCTGTTGATGTGATGGACACAGTCTTGATGACAGTTGATGAGATCCTGGAGTTAGTCAGCATGCAGAATGCTAATGTGTTGTATTATTCCATAGCATCTGGACATCTCTACAGCTGGCTTATCACACCATCAGATGGTAGTACAAAGTTTTTGTTTTTTTTATACTTTCTGTGAACTCCTTTTGTACAATATTATACAAAGTATCAGTGCACTGCTGGTGTGGGTTGGAAAATAGTGTTGTACATGTATTTGAGTCCCAGCAAGTCCTGTAAGTCCATCACAAGTCATCCAGTCGTCCAACACGTACACCAATTTACAAGCTATTCAGATGAGCTGTGACAAAAGCATTCTTTGGTCATTGTTCACGTATGTTTGGTCGCCATAGACCGTGCATGCATTTAGTTTGTGTATTCGCGCATGCGCAATAGTGACATCATGGTCGTCGGCCTGAAAAAATTATTCTAGCAGACGACGTATATCGGTGGTGACCCATGTGCGGGATAGTACTGCCATTTCCCTTGAAGACCTTGTGTGTGAATAAGTTGCCACGAGTCTATCAAATGGTAATATTTAATAGCTTCTGAGGAAAAAGATTGCCGGAAAAAATCAAAGAAAGTGGAAAATGTCAATTTTTCAACAAAGTATGATTATGAAATATTTTCATTTTGTTATCTACATGTAGCTTTGTGTCTAATTTTCTCAATTTTGCCGAGTTTACCCTCAAATAACTTTGATGCTACATGAAAGACTAGTAACTCTAATGTACAAAAAAGGTTATTACTGCTAAGAAGAAAACCATTTTTACATTCACTTCATTTTTCATTGGGACCCATTTTCTTCATTTTCCGTGTTTTTCGCCATACTTAGTACCCAATTTTCACACTTTTGTCCAATTCCCCTCAGATCATCGGTGATACTGTCTAGAAGATTGATATTTTTTGTATCTATCAATTAATTTTTTTCAAGAGCGAGAGCCATTTGTCTGAAATGCTGTTGGTTTATCATGTGGTATTCAAATTTCTGTTCTGAGTTTGGCAGCGGTCAAAAATTGCAATGTCCCGATTGTAGGCATGTTGAACACGTACGTACATGGGCCTGGATACGAGTGCGTTTGGGTACAAGTTGGCCTACTGCATTGCACGAATATGTACAATCATGTAAAGTTGCCAGACTAAAAGGCATATACAAAAACTTTCTGATTTCCTCCATACGGTTTCCTTCTTGTATGATGCTTGCTCAATAGAGCGTTCATGATATTCCTCACCATTCACAAGTAGAAAAATGTCAGGGAAAACTCAGCAAAACTGAAAAAATCCCCTCTAAAATGTTGGCTTCACTTCAAACGTCTGACTCTGTTACTTTGGAGGTACGTTAAAGAAAGACGGGCAAAATTTTTGCAGATAAAGGATTTTTATTGTGTGCAAGTTATCTAAAGGGACATTGAGTGCTTAAATACTAATCGGTATGGAAATAAGGGGCAAACCACTTTTTCTGAGCTTGATGTTGATTGATTTCTTTTGGGGTCCACCTGTCCGAGTCAAGAGCCATTTTATTGGCTTCTGGCTACAGTGGGATTCAGTACACGTGCGCACAAAATAAGTGAGGGGCATAAACATACGTGTGTTCACCCTGTTACTTATGACTGGCCTTTTGAAGGGACTTGTGACTGGACTTGTGAAGGGACTTGTAGACTTGAATACTACACTCTTGGAAAAGAGACTGCAAGTTTGAGTTTAGCAAATATACGTGTGTGTATTCTCACATAACATCCCAACAGTGTTCATTGAAGAAATGCAAACTCTACATTCAGCAAGTGTGTTTAACTTTTGTTCCAGTGTGGGATTTTTATTTCCGTGTCCCATAGAGGAGGTGGTTAAGATAGAATTCAGTTTTTCAGATCATGATAAAGTTTGATTTCTTCCCACAGGAATTCTGAAGTTCAATGATTGCAACCTGAATCAGCTTGACAGGTCCTTAGAGGAAGATGATGCATCAACTTGCTCCGAGTCTACTCTGACAAACAGCACCCTGAATGTCACGACATCGGCACACCTTGATCAGTGCATTATGCATGCCAGGGAGGCTCTAGGTGTAGATGCTCAGCATAGCAGTTATCGCAGCAATGGCGACATCACCAGTGAGACAGAGAGCGAAGCTGATGAGCTCCTACAACAACACCTGGAAGAGCTAAATGCCAAACTGATTGGTGGTGGCAGCGACAGTAATGGCCAGCATCAGAGACTCACCAGTCGCAACCACGCTATCAACAGCAGCACACGTAGCGTGGCCAGCATGATGAGTCAGCTCAGCCTTAACGGCAGCATCATGAACAACTCATCTCTGGTTAATGCCGTCACAAATAAATCCATCAAGCAGAAGCAGCTGAAATCTTGGTCAGGAAGACCTCCGCTAAGAGTGCTGTATGACCTTCTGATAGCTCCTATGGAGGATGTCCTACGGCAGCCAAATGGACCCAACACTCCAGCAACAGATTTGGTCTTGGTATTAGAAGGTATGTTAATATAACCAGCTGAATAATTTTGCCACATCTTTGCAAATCAGTGTGAACGATTTTTGGTTTCCTGTCCCCTTTTGTTTGTCTGCTTTTTATGAAAAGTTCATTTCGGCAATTTGGTATCTGAAAATAAGGCTTGTTTCTCAACAAAAGAATTTCTTCCCCCGATCTTTTATTTTGCAGGTGACCTCTATCTAGTCCCATTTCCAGTCCTGAAAGGTGCCTTAATGACAGAATGCCTTCAGGATAGGTTCAACTTAAGAGTTGTACCATCACTAAGAACACTCAACACGAATCGATACTGGGAACAACGCACAACATCCCACAGCGGCATGGTACCAGCGGTGATTGTAGCTAATCCAGAGATGCCTCTAAGCATCACAGAGCGATGGGGATGGGGTAATTTACCCAACGCTGAACAGGTTGGTGCAACTTAGTGGATAATTGACTAACTTGACTTAAAACCAAATGATGTCTGGCTCAGAAATGTCTCTGATTGTGCACTTAGTTGAGTTTCTCGCTGCTTGAGTATTGAGAACACGGTCTGAGCCTACCAAGTCTTCTTGTTTCAGAGCTGACAACTAGAGCCAAACATTCAACACATTCTACGTATTCTTTATTTCAGTTTTCAAATAGCTAAATCATAAGATAGTCATTTATATCTCCTTGGTTATTAATTTTTATTTACTTTTGAAATGGACTAGGTCCAATTTCACAGAACTGAAAAGCAGAAAATAGTTCTCTGATGAATTGATGCATTTGCAGTAAATGAAATTTTGACTGGAACTGTGTACTCAGCAGATCCTTGAATTCTCTGGCGTCCTGAGATCCATCAAAACAAAAGTGGAAAACTTCCCAATGTGTCTGAATTAATTTGATTTGATTTTCAGGAGGCACATTTAATATCGGACATCATGGGAGTCACACCTTTGACAGGCCCTTCTGCCACTAAGGAAGCCCTACGCAAGTCCATCGCTAATGCCGAGTGTCTTCACTTTGCCACATCCGTGTCATGGAAGCTGTCAGCTCTCATCTTGTCTCCTGGACATATACCCCAGAAAAAGGGTCCACCGTCACCAGTCAGGCAGAGCAGCTTATCACCGACAAATGGGTAAGACTGTGTCCAAAAGTTGTGGCTATGGCAGGAATGACGTGCAGTTATGGAAAGTGAGTGGCTAGTGGCTGTGGTCACTTTCTATAGACTTGGATGTTACGTTCAGCCACAGCTGGTTGGTTTAGACACGTCCTAATACAGAATTAGTGTTATTTGCAGACATTTACTCACTACTTTGCATGCCCACCTGTATATTTGGGTATATTTGTTATATAAGAAAGACATTTGTACACATTCAGTGGAAAATTTTGTGCAAACACTTTGCATCTTTCATACAGATGAAGCAGTCTGTGCACCTAATGTGACATTCCTTGGCTGAAAAGGCCACAAATTTTATATCACAGTTCATTTTGCTTATCATTTCTTAATTTCCCTTTTTACAGAGAAAATGGTGCCCTGGAGCATGTAGACTTGACAGATAGCGAAGAGAGTGATCTAGACAGCAACCCAGACACCCCAGCCCTCTCCGAGTTCCTCTTAACGGCCGCCGACATCCTAGACCTCCAGCTGACCGCTAAACTGGTCATCCTGTCTTGCTACGCCAGTGAGACACGCTCAGGCCGCGTCACAGCTGACGGCATCGTGAGTCTGGCTAGAGCCTTCCTAGCGGCTGGTGCTCAGAGTGTGTTAGTTCCTCTGTGGTACGTCCCAGAGCCGGCTAATAAGATCTTTATGAAGGGGTTGTATGAATCTCTCTTGTTGGGAACCAAGGCCAGCGTGGCTGTTGGGAATGCCATGCATACTGTACAGGTAAGAAGGCCAAAGACTGCGAATCTTTATCTCTTCCATATGCCATGTTACACATTTCCTCAGACTTTTTGTGAAGATCTGTAATGATAGAAGGTCCGAGGGATACAGTTGATGGCTACATTTAGCACCTTTTTTTTTCGGATAAACTGGACAGAGTCGATTAAAATTAAGCATCTATGCTTAAAATTGCATATGGTTCTTTAACCTCTGACATTTTGACCCATGACCAGGGGTTCAAGCAGTTTGCCCATCCATCTAATTGGTCTGGTTTTATGCTTCTGGGCTGTGATGTCCGACTGAGCAACAAGAGCGCCATGTTTGGTAACGCCATAGGAGATCTCCTGACCACGCCCACCAAGTGTCGAGAAGCACTCAGGGTGTTACTACATCTGGTGAGTTTGTTCCGTCAAAACAGAAAAGGGTAATTCCTGCAATTAGGGGTTCTTTTTTTTCTTGCCCCTTTCACATCTGACATACGATGTTGTAAGTTCAAAACACATTTTGTAATTTCCAAGATCGATGAATTAATGCAAATGACCTGTCAAACAAAAAGTAATAGTTTGAAATCGATTCCGGTGTCAACTAACAAAGGTCAGATGTAACAGGGATACAAAATGTCTCACTTTGGACCCTTAATTCCTGAAATTACCCAAATGAATTTTTATTGTCAGAAATGATGTCCTGTCCATTCTATTTGCCAAAGATCAGATTTGAGGTTGCTTGGTAAACAGATTTTCTTAGTTGAAGCATAAACCAGAATACTATCCCAAGACTTTACAATTTGCTTCTTTTGCTCAGCATATAAATTCATCTGACAATCTTTTGCCCCCCTCCTGTCTCATTGAATTTGGTCCATGTCTACATAACCGATCTTTATTTCCTTCCTCGTGGTTGATTGAATCCAGATTGAGAAGTCCCTTCAGCGTATCCACCGGGGTCCTAAGAACCCCATCTACACTACTCAGCAGAGCATCTTGAAGAAGGTCGGACCCGTCAGAGGATGGCAGGAACTCCTGAAAGCCGTGGGTTTCCGATTTGAGGAACAACCAGCTAAGGGAATACCTCCATCAGTCTTCTTCCCACTGGCTGACCCTGGAGAGAGACTTTTACAAGCCAGTGCTAGCCTTCAAGCATTGCTTGGTAAGAAAAGAGACACAAATGCTGTGTGATATGCCAACCTGATATATCAGGTCATCATATGTTCAATCTTGTTTTCAGGATTCTTGATTCTTGACTTCAGATCTATTTCTCACTGTACGAAAATATCAAACTATGTACATGTAGCTGATATAAAGAGTTTGTTCATTGGGTTCAAAATTTTTATGCTTATACAGTTGAGCTGTGATAATAAGACGGTTCCAGCTGCCATTCCCCATTCTCGCCAATTGCCGATTTAATTGTACTTTTGGCTACTATTCCATTGACTTGGCGAGAAAAAGTGGCGATTATTTTTCAAATTTAGACAAACCTTACCACTTGTTCATCACCGAAATTTCATTTTTTAATTTCCAACTTTCACGAACAATTCCCATTGGCATTTGCTGTCGCAGTGGTGAAAACATGTGCACAAAGCTCAGTGCATTAAAAGAAGCTACTCTGGTTCCCGCCGCGCCGCGCACAAGCAACAGAACGCGTGATGGAAATGTAGCAACCAGAGCCAGTCTATACATGTACTGTACATTCCAATCGATTACACGACATCAGCTGTACACACATATCGCATGCAACCCTAAAGCTGCAGGTTGAAAAAATATTGATGTTGCAAGAGGTTTTCTGCAAGTTAATTCACAGAACTTGGTCTCTTATTTATGTATTTTCTGTGTTCATGAGTTTGAGGTTGTTTTACTCATACTTGAAGCTAACGTGTTGCAACAAATTCCTGCCGTGGCACAAGGTTTAAATTGTTTAAATTGTACTGTAAACCTCATGCTAAAGAAATGGCCCATGTTGGACAGAATAACTCGGTAGAATGTCTGATTCTTTTAGTTTGAAACATTGAAACGTTTGGATGACGAACCATTCATTGATGGTCATTGGTACACATTGAGTCCAACATTTATTTCTGGTTGGGACATCTTGTTTGGATGTTTTTCAGGTTTGTCTCAGAATACTTTGATAGCCTTGTCCAAGCTCCTGTCATTCTGTGATGCTGCTCAAGAAATCATCATCATGGTAAGTCCTTAGTTTCTTCTCTGTGGTGCTAGACAATTCAGTTTTTCAAACAGTACAACATTATCATCTTCAGAGAACAATATACAACTCTCGGTTTTATTCAAAAGATTCCTCTTCATATTTTTGTTCCTTTATACACTCATCAACTATCCTTCAAGCTTGATATTTCAGATCAAATTCCAGTAAAAAAAGTCTGTCTTTCCTTGATAGCTACGCATACTGATCGCTAAGGTGCACCAAATGAAAGGGTCTAGTGTCCGGACCCAAGGCAGTGAACCGACTGATAGTGTTCATATACCAGATAAAGTACAATCACCACAGACTGTGGAACTACAAATGGTAGATAAACTGTGTGACTGCACAAAGTTAACCCCACCCTCAGAGTAGCTCATAACCACTTTTTTGTGTTGGTTTGCTGTACAGTGGGCAATTTGTTCATGGTTTTACTTGTTGATCGTTGTCTGAATGGATCTCTTTCATTAGACGTCACCTTTGTTTGAAAATTGCAACTGCGTATACAACACCATCAGGTGCGTGGGTGCGCACATTGTGCAAAATGTTCTGATCCGAATATGTTCAAAATATGGTGCAGCCGATAGGCGTCACCAAAATCGAAGTAAAAAATGCCAGTGCAAGTGGCAATCGGTAGGAAGTGACGTCATTTGAGAGAGACCTTTTAGTATGTCAGTCACACATACTGTATATGACCTCTGACCTCCCTGTACTTTATTTATAATCCTGCATTGCCAGGAATATTCCGAATGTGTGCTTCAAAATACTTTGTCTCCGTTCAGGAGACTGTAGTGATATAACAACCCTAATGCAGAGCTTCAATAGTGTGTGAGATTTGCCAGAAGTAGCATGACGTGTTGCCAGTGTTGTTTTTGAAGCAAACCTTCACTGCACGTTTTCACCTTGTCCACCATCAAACAAATTTCCATCATTTTAATCGGACGCTGTGTTGTTACTGTACAGCTCCAGCAAGTAGTGGCTAAGTACACCCGAGACAGAGAGGGCGCTATTCAGGTGCCAGTCAATGTCAAGCTATGGAGAACACCAGGTTGTCATGAATTACTGGCTTCACTTGGTAAGCACCAGACAAGTCTGTCATAAACCACACAATTTGTCGTATGACACCACAGTTATAGATACTTCAGTATAGTAACGTACATTTTCACGTATGGTGGACTTTTGTTATTACGAGGGCCTTGGGACTTTCTAAATTAGCTCGTATTATCCAGACCTCGTTTTATGCGAAAGCTGTTGTCCTGCTTGATGTATGTATCACTAATGGACCGTAGGTAAAGCGTACATGTATACAAGTAGGGCCTATGCATAACTTTTAATGCACAAACGTTTTATGAATGTGATTTCAAAAAGTTTACGTTTATGAAAGTGAGATGTGTACAGTTTTAAAAACTGTACACAATAAGGGCTTGTAATAAAGAATAATAGAACGTAAGAACGGAGGAAGTAGACCTTCCACCAGTCATGTCGAGTCAGAGCGATGCCGTATCACACGTCCCCCGCATGCTGTGATGAGATCTAAAAGCACGCATATAACACACGCACATTAACATTTTACTTGGTAACCAACACCAGAGCTGCGAATAAAAATAGGAGGAAACCAGCCATTGGTGGTGTGGACAGTAGAGGACGGATATCGGATTTGATCGAATCAAGTTTAGTGAAAAATTATTAGCAAGGAATGCACTTTTCTTTCTTCAAAACGTGTGGATGTTATTTTATCTTGACCGAAAACCAAGGTTTAGTCATGATTTTCTTAAATTGAGAATTTATAGAAATTTCAACATCGGGTGGAGCAATATTTCTCAAGTTACAGTGGGGACCGATAACAATTTTTTGACGGGGTGGACATTTTGGGCCAGGTGTTTGGTTTCAGAACATAATTTTTATTAGTTTCCTGGGGAACTTTGATCTTGGGGAATTTTTGGGAGGCAGGGAAATCAAATGAAAGATTTCTTTTGAGGGAAACTTCAGTGCTGTACTACAGAAGCACCTTTCAAAATTGAATGGACAGGCTGATTGACAAGTTGCCTTCAAAAAAGCTTGTATCAGACAGATAACAAGTTTTGCACTCGGCTTGTGTGCAAGAAATGCGCATCTTAACTGAAATCTCGTAACAACTGAACTTCATATTAATGAAGCAATATTTTCCTCGAATGTGCACACTTCAGTCGGGACTGGCAAAATATGCCCGTTTAAACCGGAGTCTCCTCTTACCCAAGCTCGTATTACCAAGAGTTGACTATTTCTGATTGGCAAATTTAAGTCCATCCTAAACTATGTGAATATTTCGCCTATTTGGTGACCTTCAATGTTTTGAAGGTGTTTTTTGTCACTGTAAGATTTGACTTAGAAATTAATTGTATTATGAACACTATCCTTTTGGACTCAGTTGTGGGCTAATAAAGGTTATTGCTCCATTGCACCAATTCCTAGCGTGATATTCCAGAACAGGCTAAACTTTTGCACCATTCAGTCTCTTTTGTTGTCTCCTGAGATGGATGTTTTGTCTTCCATTTTCTTGTCAGGTTTTGACCTGATTGACGTTGGCAAGGAGGAGGTGCAACTTATCACCAGCAAGCAAGTCAGCCGACGAATGTTGCACTACACGCTACAGGCTCTACTGGCAGTATTTGGTCAGTTCATCCCAAATAGAAGAAAGAAAAGATAAATAGGATCACTGCTCACTACTGATTTGAGTTACCTGATATATGCACACTTAACAAGTTTTTGAGAACCTATGTTTTTGGTCCTGACAGAGTCTTTCTCAAATTTTGCCGCATTATATTTACCTGGCTTAACTTCATGTGTGTCCGAATTGTGATGGATTATAACCACTGTGAGAAATCTCAGCTGAAATATTTATAGGAGTTGATCAGCCATGCTAATAAAATAAGAAGTCTTTAACCATATCCTGCCGAGGAGCCCGTTTTCGGGTACCTTGGGTTTGTATGCATAGCCGGGGTGCCTAAAATCGGATAAAAGAGCTGGGCCTTGTAGCAGAAGACCGTACTCGAAACAAAAGACAGAGCTGCTGGGAAATGCCAACATAATTTTCAGTTGTCAATAGCGGAGGAAATCCGTCATTGTTTTGAAGATTATACCATTGTTTGTGGCATTCAGTGCGAGTGGATTACCACCGGGGACAAAAGTGCCCCAGCACTCTAGAGATGAGCGATACAACACCGCTTCTCGCTAATCTGGCCTGTATTGAAAAGATGCCAGAAGCGCACTGTGCCAGCTTCGGGAACAAAAGAAACTTATTTAACACAGCACAATCTGGACTCTTTTTACAATGGGGCAGGCCTGGCTGAAATACTCTGGTATCAACAGATTTTTTCTGTCTAATTAGAGTAGCCACCAAACATTCCGTGGGATTTAGGCTTTTAGGGGGAAAAAATAAGATATTTTGATGATTTTTGAAAACCAAGGATATTGAGAAAATGCCTGTATGTAGGCACTACATTTTTAAAAGCACCGGGCAGGAAATGGTTAATTCAGTGTCTAATATTCAGGTCCATGTGCAGTCAATCACATTGACTGTATCAGATGAGGATTACTATCATTGAAGTATGCTTTGCGCGTCGTTAGCTGTGACCCCAAGTGACGTATTTCCTTCAATAAAATATAATATCACTCCCATAAGTTTGCAGGGGCCGGGGGCTAAAAGAAAAACTAGTAGCGTATTTTTGCACACAGAGAGTGTAGCCAGAGTTTGCAAATTGTAGTCAATGTCAAATTGTTTGAGAATATATACTTTGTCTTCTTATCGAACATAACTCATCGAACATAACTCATCTGACTTTCTGATCTGTTGGTTTTGTTCCCAGATCCTGCCTCTGCCCCCAAGTCTCTGCCCCTTGAGAGCTTCTCTTCCATGGAGAGTCTCTGCTCCTCTCAGTCAGGAGCATCTGGGATGTCACTCTCTGCTGTCTCAGCATCTTCTCTTGTCTCCTGCCACTCCTTGAAATCCAACGTGGACCTTTCTCAGCCCGTGGAGGTCTCTCTGGGTAAGAGTCACAAGAGAGGAAAGCGCCGCAACAACCGGCAGTTTGGGGTGACGTCTACACCTATCTCTGCTGAGATGACGCGCAGTGGCTTTGCCTATAGTGGAGAGAACTCCTACGCCTCATTGGTCGCCAATGGGATTTCACCAGTCTCACGGAACACCCAAGGTGCCAGTCCTGCCCCTTCGTCAGAATCCTCAGAGTCAACCCCACCGGTTACGAGTCCAACCACCGTAGGGCCTACTCAAGGTGGTGTCAGGAATCAAACGCCTTCCCGGCAAGAAATCCCAGAGGCAAGTCTATTCTCAGCGGACGGTGATCTGACAATGGCTCCTGAGGTCCTGGCATTACTGAACAGTCTCAACAACGACCCAGATGACACAATGGTCAACCAAGATGGGATTGTGAACATCCCCAACAGGGAAAGTCCTCTCTTGTCATCTTCATCTTCTAGGACTAAGAAGTCGTCTAGTTCCAGGGAGTCGCTTCTTGGCAGCCAAGACTCCCTTTCCATGGGAATGGTCAACCCTGCATTTGTGGACGATACTGTGGAATTCATAACAAGATCCATTCCTATGTCATCTTCCTCAAGCACTGATGTCAGATACAGTCGAGGTAGCAGCAGTGTGATGAGCACCAACACTGAGCATAAACCCAGGAGGGATTCAAACCAGTCACGATCAAGGTCTGTGTCTCCAGGTGATGTCTTCCTGCCTGATACTGCATCTCCAAAATGCAGTCTTTATGCTGGCTCACCTAGACAAAGCCCAGCTAGATTAGAGCCGGGAGTGACCAGTCCTCCTCGAGGGGGCAGCCCAAGCGCTAAGCTGTTACGTCGGACTAGTCGGTCCTCACCGGCTCCATCCCACTCAGACCAGGGATCTGAATCAAGGGGTACACCATCACCTCATGAAGCCATTGCCATGAAGGTCCTACATGACACCATGAAGCACATGACTGCCGTGGAAAGCATGCAGAGGTTTTCCCGGATGAAACAAGGTAAGCCTCAACCATCAAACCAAATGACTGAGACCATGGTATCAACACAGACTGAATCATCCAACGAGCAGGGAACTAGAGGACCATGGAAGGTTGTTGACAGCAAAACTAGTCCTGTGAGTGGACTTTTCACTAGCTCTACCTCTGAAACCCCATCAGGTGGGTCTCAACAAGGTTCTCAACAAAACCCTGGTCAGGGTTTTGCCAACAGAAGGCAACCTAGCCCAACGGGTAGGAAGCAGCCACCAGCCCTGCATCCCAAACAAGGAACATTAACAAATAGTACCTCAAGAAGCAATCCTCACCTGAGCCAGATCACCCCACCTCCAGAAGGAAGCAGCAACCGCCTTGAAGCCATCAACGCCCAGAGAATCCAATCCTTGAGAACCGAAGTTGCTCAGGAAGAAAGTTTTGATGCTTCACGGCAGATGCTGGGATCACACTGTGAACCTAGAGCGAGGACTTCTTCCTCAAGCTCAACCACGTCCACCTTGCCTCACACTAGACCAATCCAGTATGTCCCACCTGCAGATGTTGGCAAGCCTCAAGTCATCTCTACCCCAAACCAGTTGTATTCAAACTCTAACCATGTCAAATCTTACCCAGTCACAAATTCAGTCCCTCCTGACGTAAAGCAAAAACCACACTCCAAAAACAGTCAGTTCACAAACCCGAGCAACTCGACAAGGACTCCAAGAGATGCTGGGAGTCATGACCGAACTCCAGCTACCCAACCACCCAGCTATCATCTCAACCGTCCAGAAAGCTCTCAGAGCACAACCAGTAGCATGTATTCCTCAACCTCATCCATACCTAGCGTAATTCATGTCCAGACTGGCAATAGCCCTGACCATGAGGGTACTGTCTACCCACAGAAGACGGTAAACCACGTCAATCACAGTAATCACGTCACTCAGCAGGGATTCCACCCAGGGGAGCATCCAGCAAGTAAGGTGCAAATGTCACAGACCAATGGTGGGGTAGCAGGTAAAGTACCGAGGGGTAGGGTACCAAGCAACGAGGGAACACTTCCGGTTACAAAGAAAGTTTATTATTCCTCGCCATGTTGAGTGTTTTCAAACAATCGTCATTCCACTGTGTGGTTTCTAGTCAGACATTTTCACTATTGAATAATTCAGCAGATGTTCATTCATCAGTATGTACAAACTACACTCAGCTGCTTATACAAAGAGACTGCCACCTAAGGTTATTCATCGTATTCTAGTTTCACTGGAACATTACCAAACTTTTGTTTTAAACAGCCTTTTGAATTTTTTTTCCACATCTTAAAGAGATTAGAAATATTAGCCTAAAAGCAGACAGTCTGTGTATAGGAAATCATTCCTCAACTGTTTTCCACCTGAAATAAGTTATAATGTGGCACTTTTTTGTTTCAGCAGATATCTGTGCTTCCCTGTAATTGCTGACTTTATCAACTCAATTATGTCATTTTTGTGTAAAATGATACCATCTTTTCAGCTAAGATAAAATATGTACATGTAGTGTCCTGCATTTTGAAGCCAGGAGGTATTGACATTTTGTCTACTGAAGCAGATCTCGTTTCTGAAGAACTCCTGGCACTGTGCATAGGTGTCAAGAAATTTTCTGGGCCAGTTTTTACAACTGTTTCAAATTCCCTGATATAGATTTCCTTTTTGATAAGACATGGTTCCTACAAGCACACAGTCTCACCGTTTTTGTTTTTAAATTTGATTTTACATCATTTTCTGCTGTGCCAAATCCTGTTAAAGGTAAACACAACAATTGAAAGCACGTTACTTTTTGACAACGTTGGTAACATTTTTACCAACTTACGGTCGAGTTAGGGCGCCATGTTCTTAGCACAGGTTTCTTGTTCTCACGCTCGAACGGT
>NW_019091385.1:975090-993019 GCF_001949145.1 Acanthaster planci | reverse complement strand
AGAAACAAGGTTAACCCCTTGCATTTTTATCGAAATTCCAATCACAAGGTTAACCCCTTGCATTTTTATCGAAATTCCAGTCAAAAGGCTAACCCCTTGCATTTTTTTCGAAATTTCAGTCACAAGGTTAACCCCTTGCATTTTTATCGAAATTCCAGAAACAAGGTTTACCCCTTGCATTTTTATCGAAATTCCAGTCACAAGGTTAACCCTTGCATTTTTATCGGAACTCCAATGACGAGGTTAACCCCTTGCATTTTTATCGAAATTCCAGTCACAAGGTTAACGCCTTGCATTTTTATCGAAATTCCAGTCACAAGGTTAACCCCTTGCATTTTTATCGAAATTCCAATCACGAGGTTAACCCCTTGCATTTTTATCGGAACTCCAATCACGAGGTTAACCCCTTGCATTTTTTTCGAAATTCCCCTCACAAGGTTAACCCCTTGCACTTTTATCGAAATTCCAATCACGAGGTCAACCCTTGCATTTTTATCGAAATTCCAGTCACAAGGTTAACCCCTTCCATTTTTATCGGGACTCCAATCACAAGGTTCACCCCTTGCATTTTTATCGAAATTCCCCTCACAAGGTAAACCCTCGCATTTTTATCGAAATTCCAGAAACCAGGTTTACCCCTTGCATTTTTATCGAAATTCCAATCACGAGGTTAACCCCTTGCATTTTTATCGAAATTCCAGTCGCAAGGCTAACCCCTTGCATTTTTTTCGAAATTTCAGTCACGAGGTTAACCCCTTGCATTTTTATCGAAATTCCAGAAACAAGGTTAACCCCTTGCATTTTTATCGAAATTCCAATCACGAGGTTAACCCCTTGCATTTTTATCGAAATTCCAGTCACAAGGTTAACCCTTGCATTTTTATCCAAATTCCAGAAACAAGGTTCACCCCTTGCATTTTTATCGAAATTCCAATCACGAGGTTAACCCCTTGCATTTTTATCGAAATTCCAGTCACAAGGTTAACCCCTTGCATTTTTATCGAAATTCCAGTCACGAGGTTAACCCCTTGCATTTTTATCAAAATTTCAGACACAAGGTTAACCCCTTCAGTGTTTTTCCAAATTCCAGAAATAAGGTTAACCCTTGCATTTTTATCCAAGTTCCAGTCACAAATGCTGTGGGTTAACCTGGTGACTGGAATTCCAGCAAAAATACAAGGGATAAACCTTGCTGAAAATACAAGGGGTTAATCTTATGAATGGAATTTGGGCAAAAATGCAAGGAGTGAACGTAGAACTTCAGTAAAAATTGAAGGGTTAAACCTTTGGACTAGCAAAAATGCAAAGGGCACATTTGTGACTAAAATTAGAGTAAAAATGCAAGGGGTTAACCTTCTGGTTGAAATTGGGGCAAAAATGCAAAGAGTTTACCTCCTGAATGGGATTCGGGCAAAAATGCAAGGAGTGAACCTTGTCATTGGAATTTGTGTTAAAACTTGAGGGGTAAACCTTGTGACTGGAACTAGGGGATAACTACAAGGGATTAACCTGCCGAGAAGAATTTGGGCAAAAATGTAAGGTGAAAACCTTCTGACTGGGATACAGGCACAAATGCAAGGACTCAACCTTGTTTATGAAATTGGCGTGAAAATGCAAGGCATTAACCTTCTGACATGAAATTCAAGTTAAAATGGAAGTGTTAAATTTGTGACTGGATTTTGGAAAAAATGCAAGGAGTTTGAGCAACAATGCAAGGTGTAAACCTTGTGACTGAAACATGGGCGACAATGCCAAGGGTTAACCTTCTGATTCGGGCAAAAAAGCCAGGAGTGAACCTTGACATTGGAATTAGGGCCAGAATGCAAGGTGTTAACCTTGTGACTGGTATTCAAGTAAAAAATGGAAGGGTTAGATTTGTGACCGGAATTTGTTAACATGTTGATTGGAACTTGCATAAAATACAAATGGTTAACCTTCTGACAGGAATTTGAGCAAAAATGCAAGGAGTAAACCTTCTGACTGAGGTTAGGCCAAAAATGCAGAGGGTGAACCTTGTGACTGGAATTTGGGCAAAAATGGAAGGTGTTAACCTTGTGACTAGATTTGGGCAAAAATGCAAGAAGTGGACCTCGTGAATGGAACTGGCAGGGGTTAACCTGACAACTAGAATTTCAGTAAAAATGCAAGGGTTTAATCTTGGTGAAAAATACACAGGGTTAACATTGTAAACGGAATTTTGACAAACATGCAAGGTGACTGGAATTTCGGGAAAAATGCAAGGGTTTAACCTTGGTGAAAAAATGCAAGGTGTTAACCTTGTGACTGAAATTTGGGCAAAAATGCAAAGAATGAACCTTGAGACTGGAATTTGGGCAAAAATGCAAGGTATTAACCTTACCAGAACTCGGGTAAAAATACAAGGGGTTAACCTTCTGGTTGGAATTTGGACAAAAATGGAAAGGGTTAACCTGTTGACTGGAACTCGCGTAAAAGTACAAGGGTTTATCTTCTGAGAGGAATTTGAGCAAAAATGCAAGGAGTAAACCGTCTGACTGGGATTTAGGCAAAATTGCAAGGGGTTAAGCTTCAGACAGCATTTGGGTGTAAAAATGGCAAAGGTTAACCTTGTGACTGGAATTTAAGTAAAAATGGAAAGGTTGAACCTTTTGACTAGGAAAAATGCAAAGGGTTGACCTTTGATCTGACTGGGTTTTGGGCAAAAATGCATGGAGTGAACCTTGTGATGGGAATTTGGGCAAAAATGGAAAAGGTTAACACATTGTGACTGGAACTCGGGTAAAAATACAAGGGGTTAACCTTCTGGTTGGAATTGAGGCAAAAAAGCAAGGGGTTAACCCCATGAATGAAATTTGGTGAAAATGCAAGGTGTAAACCTTGTGGCTGAAACATGGGCAACAATGCAAGGGGTTAACCTTGTGATTGAAATTTGGGGAAAAATGCAAGAAGTGGACCTCACGAATGGAATTTACAGGGATTGACATGACAACTAGAATTTCAATAAAAATGCATGGGTTTAACCTTGGTGAAAAATACACATGGTTAACATTATGAATGAAATTTTGACAAACATGCAAGGTGTTCACTTTGTGACTGGGATTTGGGCCAAAAAATCAAAAGGTTAACCTTGTGACTGGAACTCGGGGGAAAAATGCAAGGGGTTAATCTTCTCCGAGGAATTTCGGCAAAAATGCAACTTAGGAGTAAACCTTCTGACTGGGTTTTGGGCAAAAATGCAGGGGGTAAACCTTGTGATTGGAACTCTGGTAAAAATACAAGGGGTTAACCTTCTGGGTGCAATTGAGGCAAAAATGCAAGGGCTTCACCTTGTGATTGGATTTCCGGCAAATATGCAAGGGGTTAACCTTATGACTAGAATTTCAGTAAAAATGCAAGGGTTTAACCTCGGTGAAAAACACAAGGGGTTATTTTTCTGACTAGAATTTGGCCAAAAAATGCAAAGGTTTAACCCTTCGACTGGGTTTTGCACAAAAATGCATAGAGTGAACCTTGTGATGGGAATTTGGGCAAAAATGGAAAAGGTTAATGCCTAGTGACTGGAACTCGCACAAATATACAAGGGGTTAACCTTCTGACATTGTTGTGGGCAAAAATGCAAAGGAGTAAACCTTGTGACTGGATTTGGGCAAAAATGCAAGAAGTGGACCTCGTGAATGGAATTGGCAGGGGTTGACCTGACAACTAGAATTTCAGTAAAAATGCAAGGGTTTAACTTCAGTGAAAAATACACAGGGTTAACATAAATAGAATTTTGACAAACATGCAAGGTGTTAACCTTGTGACTGGGATCTGAGCAAAAATGCAAGGGGTTACCCTTATGACTAGAATTTCAGTAAAAATGCAAGGATTTAATCTCGTTGAAAAATACAAGGGGTTATTTTTCTGACTAGAACCCTAGAACCCTAGAAGGGTTTAACCTTCCGACTGGGTTTTGGACAAAAATGCATGGAGTGAACCTTATGATGGGAATTTGGGCAAAAATGGAAAAGGTTAATGCCTAGTGACTGGAACTCGCGTAAATATTCAAGGAGTTAACCTTCCGACATTGTTTTCGGCAAAAATGCAAGGAATTACCTTCAGACTGGGATTTGGGCGAAAATGGACATGGTTAACCTTGTGACTAGAATTTCAGTAAAAATGCAAGGGTTTAATCTCGTTGAAAAATACAAGGGGTTATTTTTCTGACTAGAACCTTACAAGGGTTTAACCTTCCGACTGGGTTTTGGACAAAAATGCATGGAGTGAACCTTATGATGGGAATTTGGGCAAAAATGGAAAAGGTTAATGCCTAGTGACTGGAACTCGCATAAATAATCAAGGGGTGAACCTTCCGACATTGTTTTGGGCAAAAATGCAAAGGAGTAAACCTTCAGACTGGGATTTGGGCGAAAATGGCAACGGTTAACCTTGTGACTAGAATTTCAGTAAAGATGCAAGGGTTTAACCTTGGTGAACTTGAAAAATACAAGGGGTTAACCACATGAATGGAATTTTGGGAAAAATGCAAGGTGTTAACCCTGTGACTGGAATTTGGGCAAAAATACAAGGGGTTAACCTTCTGACTCGGATTCGGGAAAATATGCCAGGAGTGGACCTCGACATTGGAATTGGGCAAAAATACAAGGGGTTAACCTTCTGGTTGGAATTTGGGCAAATATGAAAGGGGTCAACTTTCTGACTGGGATTCAGGCCAAAATGCAAGGACTGAACCTTATGTATGGAATTGGCATAAAAAAGCAAGATGTTAACCTTGTGACTGGAATTCAATTAAAAATGGAAGGGTTAAATATGTGAGTGGAATTTGGACAAAAATGGAAAAGGTTAACACCTTGTGACTGGAACTTTGGCAAAAATGCAAGGAGTAAACCTTGTTACTTGAACTTCAGTAAAAATACAAGGGGTTAACTTTGGTGAAAAATACAGCTGCAGGTTAACCTTATAACTGATATTTGGGCAAAAATGCAAGGGATTAACCTTCTGACTGGGATTTGGGTCAAAATGCAAGGACTGAACCTTGTTTATGGAATTGGCGTAAAAATGCAAGAATTTGAGCAACAATGCAAGGTGTAAACCTTGTGACTGAAACATGGGCAACAATGCAAGGGGTTAACCTTGTGATTCGAATTTGGGCAAAAATGCAAGGAGTAAACCTTCTGGTTTGAATTTGGGGAAAAATGCAAGGGGTTAACACCTTGTGACTGGAACATGGGTAAAAATACTAGGGGTTTACCTTCTGACTGGGATTTGGGGGAAAATGCAGGGAGTAAACCTATTGACTGGAATTCCTGAAAAAATGCAAGGGTTTAACCTTGGTGAAAAATACAAGGGGTTACTCTTAAGAATGGAATTTTTTAACAAAAATGCAAGGTGTTAACCTTGTGACTGAAATTTGGGCAAAAATGCAAAGAATGAACCTTGAGACTGGAATTTGGGCAAAAATGCAAGGTATTAACCTTACCAGAACTCAGGTAAAAATACAAGGGGTTAACCTTCTGGTTGGAATTTGGACAAAAATGGAAAGGGTTAACCTGTTGACTGGAACTCGTGTAAAAGTACAAGGGTTTATCTTCTGAGAGGAATTTGAGCAAAAATGCAAGGAGTAAACCGTCTGACTGGGATTTAGGCAAAATTGCAAGGGGTTAAGCTTCAGACAGCATTTGGGTGTAAAAATGGCAAAGGTTAACCTTGTGACTGGAATTTAAGTAAAAATGGAAAGGTTGAACCTTTTGACTCGGAAAAATGCAAAGGTTTAACCTTCGATCTGACTGGGTTTTGGGCAACAATGCATGGAGTGAACCTTGTGATGGGAATTTGGGCAAAAATGGAAAAGGTTAACACATTGTGACTGGAACTCGGGTAAAAATACAAGGGGTTAACCTTCTGGTTGGAATTGAGGCAAAAAAGCAAGGGGTTAACCCCATGAATGAAATTTGGTGAAAATGCAAGGTGTAAACCTTGTGGCTGAAACATGGGCAACAATGCAAGGGGTTAACCTTGTGATGGGAATTTGGGCAAAAATCAGGGGTTAACCTTCTGGTTGGAATTGGACAAAATGGAAAGGGTTAACCTGTTGACTGGAACTCACGTAAAAGTACAAGGGTTTATCTTCTGAGAGGAATTTGGGCAACAATGCATGGAGTAAACCTTCTGACTGGGATTTGGGCAAAATTGCAAGGGGTTAAGCTACAGACAGCATTTGGGTTAAAAGGGCAAAGGTTAACCTTGTGACTGGAATTTAAGTAAAAATGGAAGGGTTTAACCTTTTGACTAGGAAAAAAGGGTTAACCTTTGATCTGACTGGGTTTTCGGCAAAAATGGAAAAGGTTAACACCTTGTGACTGGAACTCGGGTAAAAATACAAGGGGTTAACCTTCTGGTTGGAATTGAGGCAAAAATGCAAGGGGTTAACCTTGTGATTGGAATTTGGGAAAAATGCAAGAAGTGGACCTCATGAATGGAATTTACAGGGGTTGACCTGACAACTAGAATTTCAGTAAAAATGCAAGGGTTTAACCTTGGTGAAAAATACACAGGGTTAACATTATGAATGAAATTTTGACAAACATGCAAGGTGTTTACCTTGTAACTAGGATTTGGGCCAAAAAAATCAAAGGGTTAACCTTGTGACTGGAACTTGGGGAAAAATGCAAGGGGCTAATCTTCTGAGAGGACTTTGGGCAAAAATGCAAGGAGTAAACCTTCTGACTGGGTTTTGGGCAAAAATGCAGGGGGTAAACCTTGTGATTGGAACTCTGGTAAAAATACAAGGGGTTAACCTTCTGGTTGCAATTGAGGCAAAAATGCAAGGGCTTCACCTTGTGATTGGATTTCCGGCAAATATGCAAGGGGTTAAACTTATGACTAGAATTTCAGTAAAAATGCAAGGGTTTAACCTCGGTGAAAAACACAAGGGGTTATTTTTCTGACTAGAATTTGGCCAAAAAATGCAAAGGTTTAACCTTCCGACTGGGTTTTGCACAAAAATGCATGGAGTGAACCTTGTGATGGGAATTTGGGCAAAAATGGAAAAGGTTAATGCCTAGTGACTGGAACTCGTGCAAATATACAAGGGGTTAACCTTCTGACATTGTTGTGGGCAAAAATGCAAAGGAGTTAACCTTGTAACTGGATTTGGGCGAAATGGCAACGGTTAACCTTGTGACTAGAATTTCAGTAAAAATGCAAGGGTTTAACCTTTTGACCAGGAAAAATGGATGGGGTAACCTTCTGACTGAGTTTTAGGCAAAAATGCATGGAGTGGACCTTGTGATTGGAATTTGGGAAAAAATGCAAGAAGTGAACCTTGTGATTGGAATTTGGGCAAAAATGCAAGGGGTTAACCTTCTGACTAGGATTGGTCAAAATGCTAGGAGTAAACCTTTTGATAAGCATTTTGGCCAAAATGCAAGGGGTTAACCTTGTGACTGGAACTCAGGTTAAAACACAAGGGTTTAACCTTGGTGAAAAATACATGGGGTTAACCATATGAAAAGAATTATGGGAAAAATCCAAGGTGTTAACCCTGTGACTGAAATTTGGGTAAAAATGCAAGGAGTGAACCTTGTGACTCGAACTCGGTTAAAAAATACAAGGGATTAACCTTCTGGTTGGAATTTGGGCAAATATGAAAGGGGTTAACTTTCTGACTGGGACGCAGGCCAAAATGCAAGGACTGAACCTTATGTATGGAATTGGCATAAAAAAGCAAGATGTTAACCTTGTGACTGGAATTCAATTAAAAATGGAAGGGTTAAATATGTGACTGGAATTTGGACAAAAATGCAAACTGTTAACATGTTGACTGGAACTTGCATAAAAATACAAGGGGTTAACCTTCTGAGAGACATTTGGGCAAAAATACAAGGAGTAAACCTTCTGACTGGGATTTGGGCAAAAATGCAAGGGGTTAAGCTTCAGACTGCAATTTGGGCGAAATGGCAACGGTTAACCTTGTGACTAGAATTTCAATAAAAATGCAAGGGTTTAACCTTTTGACTAGGAAAAATGGATGGGGTTAACCTTCTGACTGGGATTTGGGCAAAAATGCAAGGAGTGAACCTTGTGATTGGAATTTGGGCAAAAATGCAAAGGGTTAACCTTCTGACTGGAATTTGGGCAAAAATGCAAGGAGTGAACCTTCTGGTTGGAATTTGGGGAAAAATGCAAGGGGTTAACACCTTGTGACTGGAACATGGGTAAAAATACTAGGGGTTTACCTTCTGACTGGGATTTGGGGGAAAATGCAGGGAGTAAAGCTATTGACTGGAATTCCTGAAAAAATGCAAGGGTTTAACCTTGGTGAAAAATACAAGGGGTTACTTTTAAGAATGGAATTTTGACAAAAATGCAATGTGACTGGAACTTGGGCAAATATGCAAGGGTTAACTTTATGACTCAAATATGGAGAAAAATTAATTTGTTACCCTTGTGACAGTAATTTTGGCAAAAATGCAAGGGGTAAACCTTGTTACTCGAACTTCAGTAAAAAAACAAGGGGGTAACTTTGGTGAAAAATACAGCAGGTTAACCTTATAACTGATATTTGGGCAAAAATGCAAGGGATTAACCTTGTGACTGGGATTTTGGCAAAAGTGCAAGGAGTGAACCTTATGAATGGAATTTTGTCAACAATGCAAGGTGTTAAAAACTGTGAGGCTACTTTGCAAAAGTGAGCGAACAAAACTACAAGGGGTAAATCTGGGAGTGGGAATCAGTTTAGAAATGCAAGCCTGGGGTTAACCGTTTGACTGGAATTTGGTTAAAAGTGCAAGGGGTTAAATGGATGTTCCCCAGCAAATTAAATAGAAAAGACAAGAGGTAAAATACAAACAAAAATTATTTCTTCTGCATTATTTTTATCCTTTTGTCCTCCCAGAAAAACACTGACATGCATTGTTCATGAGGCCACAGATATTAAATACCCATTAGAAAAGAAATACTGGAAATAAAAATTAAAACAAAATAAAATTGCAAGAACAGGCTTTTATGAGTAAATTAATAAACAATATAATTAGATTAAAAGAGTTACAAATGAAATAAATCCAGTACCATTAACCACTTCATGCCGGGGCATTTTTCAATGTTGATGATGCTGGGCCGGCGACGATCATTTTTTTCGTTTTCAAAATCCTTAAAAAATTCATCATTTCGTTTACGGTCGTTTATAGCCACACGAAGTAATCTTTAGGCACTACTCTAAGTTGACAGGTGACCTTCATTAACACCCGAGTATTTCAGTCAGGCCTGCAGCCTTGTTAAAAAGAGCCCAGATTCTGAGGTGTTATGTAACTTTCTTTTGTTCATGAACCTGGCTCAGTGCACTGCTGACCTCTTTTCAATAGGGGCCAGATTAGCGTGCAGTAGTGCTGTGTGGCTCATCGCTGCGGTGGTGTAGCGCTTTTGTCCCCGGTGATAATCCGCTCGCTCTCAATGCCCCAAACCCTGGTATAGGGTTTCAAAACAAGGCTGAATTGTCCCCACTTTTGAGAGTAAAAATGTCGGTAATGCCCAGCAGCCTGGTCTTTTGTTCGGAGTACGGTCTTTTGTTACAGGACCCTGTTTCCTTTGTCTGAGTTCGGAGACCCCGGCCACGCATATAAACCATATGTCTCTGGTTCCGGAGTCCCCGGCAGGAAGTGGTTAATAGGACAAGACATATAGAGAATGGCATATCGGTCAATAAAGCTATGTAAAAGAAAAAAATAAGTCAAAAATGTTAACTCAATTAGTTGGAAAACTACTGACAATGGAAATCTTTACGAATAAGATAACCACTGCAGAAAACAGAAGAAATTTCCAATTACAAAGAAAACAGTTAAGGGGTTTGCCTAGTGTCAAAAAGCGCTTTCAGTACATGGATTCAGAAAAAAAACTAGTTAAGTTCTTCAACTTTAGTAACAATAATAAAAAAGAAACAGTGATACTTGGGGACAAAATTGTGGAAAAGAAACATTTGTAAACATGTACCGGCTTCATAGCCAAATTTATGGAGGAACACGTAACCTGGCAAAGAGAAAAAGATGAGAGTAAACGTAAATAAACGGTAACCACAAAGTAACTCTTGGCACAATTTGTGCCACACAAGTACAGAATTCAGGTGTTGAAGAAATAACACAAAACTTGAATTCTAAGTTATGTATCCTCCTTCCTCTTAAAAAACCAAAAAGGAACATAAAACAAAAACCTTTAATTTGACCAAGTTTATGTGAATATGCAGATGTTATCTTACCTGAACATGCTCTCAAACCATAAAATCACTTTAGAATAAGTAAATTCTGAAAACGACATCTGCAGAAAATTATCGATTGCCATGACAAAAAAATTTGAACCCTGGAAAGAAGCTGATATGAGTTTGACATCAAATTCACCTTGCATTGTTTTGTAACATGGCTACTTGTATGCCAACTGTGCTTCAACGACTCCTTCCATGGGATGATTGACTTTACCAAACTGAAGGGCTTGTAAGTTGGTCTTGTCCCCCATCCTGAACTCTTTCTTCCCCCTGTCTGTTGGATCCATCCCACGGCGACCCTCTTCATAGTTGGGATACTTGGCATGCGGGTCATACCCTAGTCTGTACAGCATAGGCGCTATAGTGTCTATGTCTGCCAAGACGTCTACTGGGATATGCCCCACCCACTTCGTCAAGGCTCCTTTGTTGATGGGCTTGATCACTTGATCAGTTGATCTCTCCTTCCTGAAGATCAAAACAAGAAATAATTTTTTTTAGTGATACAAATTTCTAGATATATCAGCAGACTGCCTTTTGCCGAGTCATGGTGATCTAACTTTCCATAATGAGCAATAAGCATAAACCAGTATAAACGAAATTAAAGATTTCTTCATTTAATAGAGCCAAAGACACATTCTCACTTAGAGAGCGAAATGCCTCCAGGTTTGCCAACAGCATCTTCATGATGAAGTACTGCATCACTCCAAGGAATATCTAAGAAATTCAAGATTGTCCGCATCCATTGCTCTGAATGAAGCACAAGTTGTTCATAGTGCACAGGCAAACAAACATGTGGCCCTTCTTCTAAACACTGAATGTACATCTTTTCAATGGAACGGTTCCATTTAGTCAAGCAATCACGATAGCTGGTAATGTTATACCCAGTGATACCAACATGCCTCGAGATGATGGAATGAACAGTGGCTCTTCCATCTCGTATCATCAATAGATACTTTCCATTCGGGAAGACACTATGCAAGTAGGATAACGAGGAGAGTGTAAACGGGTCTTTATTGCATAATCGCTTGGCTGGTTCCCCGTGTTTAGCCATGACCTCCAACACAAACGCAGCCACAGCATCATTCATTACTTCGTCATCAATACCAGCCTCCAGCAATCGATCTCGCTCACGTTGGTTGTTCATCCACTTGGCACGGCTTCGCATCATATCTGGAATAACACGCGTCTCCTCTCCACACCTCACATCTGGATGGGCATCCAGTAACGCTCGCATCAACGTCGTGCCACTGCGTGGAACTCCACCAACAAAAATCAATGGTGAATTCCTGTCGTAGGAATACTCCTTCTGATTCCGATCAAAGACAATATGCAGTGTTTCCTTCTGCGTATAATACACTTTGTCTTGGACTGAAATTATTCCACGCACAACACACGCAGTAAGGACCACCAACACAATCAAACGTGTCAACCGTCGTTTAGCAATACGGTCCAGCACACACTTAGCCATTGCACCAATCAATATTATTTGATTTTAAGGTTTAGCAGTCAAACTCAAGCGAAAATGTCTCAGCTTGGTCCACGCCAAAATCAGGACAATCATCAATCATGCAAACTTCCAAATGTCTGTATTCAGCATGAACAATCAATCTCAGGCAATGAAGCCAGTTTCCTGATGAATAAGCAAGACCATTCACCAGAATGCAATGAACGTCACATCTGAGCATGAAAGTACCAAGGGACCACTATTAAAAATTGATATTTATAAATATTTACCTTCTGCAAATTTTTCCAGTCCTTCATTTCTGACATGTCTTCTTAAGCACATCTCCACTGCAGCTGTAGATAAAACACACACAAACCACAAAAACAGTTATATGCGTGTCTATGAAATGAAACTAATTTGAAGTAAACAAACAGACAGAGCATGGTAAATTTCATGCGTACACACAGGAGTTATAATGCCACAACTGAGCAAATACTGACGTCGTTAAACCTCACTGTGTACATGAAACTCTATTGCTTGTTAATATTCACATTAACAAAAGTTACAGGAACAGCTGAAGGTATCATTTTCGATTGAGCAATGTACACACTCTGCCAAAATAAAATCATTTTCCTGTAAAACATACAAGAGAATGATGTCTTAAGTTTCGAATATCCTTTGTACTTACCAGACGAAAAGGAAATAATGTACTTGCATACAAAATCAGGCACACTTGAAAATGTTGTTATGTCACAACTACAGTTTCTGGAGCAAGCTGTATATGCATTTCGGTAAGTCTGCAGGAAGATACAGCGATCCTTGCCCGGAGGGGTTGGTAACATTTTGGTATCAAAGTGCTTAGGAACAATACTTCCAAATCTTGCCACATTTTCGCCATGCAGTTCACTAACATGTTCCATACTGACACAAATAACCATATAAAAATAAACAATACATGTATTAACAGGTGATGACAATTAAAAGTGATTTTAGTTGTAATTTTTGTTTCATGCATTTTATGACAGCTCAATGCCTCAATCTCAAAACATTAAAAGAAAAATCCTATATGTTTACATTTTAAGTACATGTTTTCATTCAATGATCACGTAACTTGTAGACGTAAGCCATGAAGTTGCAACATACAACCAATTGAACACAACATGGTTCCTCAGTACTAGTCAGATACATGCTGTCCATGTACTTAACTTGATTTCTGACATGCATGGGGGTGAAATGGGGGCCATTTTGTATCCCACATTCCTACAGCTAAAGGCTCTTAATATTTTTTCGGAATACTTCACATCCAGTGTTGGAGTAAGTCCATCATACTGGTACCTCCTTTCAGGAGTCCCTTCATAAGGCCAATCATAAGTAACAGGATGGAGTGAACAATAACAAAAGAACGCTTTTATAGTCACAGCTCATTTGAATAGCTTATAAACTTGTGACGGACTTGCAGGGGCAGTGATGGACTCATATGAAATGCTATTCACATCACAGTCACTTAGATTCTGGTACCCAATATGGTTTGCAGAGGTTGATGGGAATAGGGGTAATTCCAGAAATTAGGGATCCAAAAGTGACATTTTTGTGTCCCTATCACATCTGACCTTTGTTAATTGACATGCAAATATCACTGAAATTGATTTCAAACTATTACTATTTGTTTGGCAGGTAATTTGCATTAATTTATCAGCCTTGGAAATTAGAAAATGTGTTCTGAACTTACAAAATCATATGTCAGATGTGACAGGGACACACAAAAATGGAAACCTAATTTCTGGAATTACGCATATACTAAATCTGCAAAGGTAGACTTGTGTCTTGTAATTAATTACCTTATTTATCAAGCTGAAATGTTAAATTCTGATCAGATTGACAACACAGCGATTAAATTCCTTCAAAATCCTTTTCAAGCAAAACCTGGAATACCCTGGGTTAGATCTCATGGCTTCAGACATAACGTCAAGCACGATTTACACAAACGTGGCCAATCTTTACCATCATTCTGTATGTATCCACATTCATCACAAACACTGACTTTGCTTCTTTAAGGGCAAAATGCCCAAGATGAAAATGGCAGATCCAAAACGAAACATTTTTATGTGGTTTTTGGGAGGGATGGGCAATTTTTAATGGGGGGTAAACCTTCTATGGTCTTTCTGAGGAGAGAGAGGCTACGTTTTTGGAGTCCTTACGTGCTTCAAGAAGGAAAAGAAATGTTAAAAAAATCATTTTTCTCTTTAACCACTTGCTGCTGGGTGGATTTTTCTTGAGCAAGACAAGATGCCGGGTCCTTTTCAAGATTTTCCGTTTTCAAAATTCTTCAAAAATTCATCATTTCATTTAATGGCCGTTTATACCAAACTGAAGAATTCTTTGGGCACTACTCTAAAGCTGACTGGTAAAATTCATTGACTCCTGAATATTTCCAGCCAGGCCTACAGCCTTGGAAAAAGAGCCCAGATTGTGCAGTGTCATATAAGAAACCGGCACAGTGCACTGCTCTTTTCCATAGGGGCCAGATTAGTGTGCAGCGGTGCTGTGCGGCTCATCGCTGTGGTGGTGGTGGAGAGCTTTTGTCCACGGTGGTAATCCCCTCGCTCTTAATGTCTCAAACTGTGGTATACTGTTTCAAAACAAGGCTGGATTATCTCCACTATTGACAGCAAAAAATGTCAGTAATGCCCAGCAGCTCAGTCTTTTGTGCTTAGCCCGGTCTTTTGTTATAAGGCCCAACTCTTTTGTCCCAGTTCCCGGCTCCCCGGCTCTGCATATAAAGCCTATGTACTCAAAAACGGGCCGCCCGGCAGGGAGTGGTTAAATTTCAAAAAGCAAAAAAAACTTGTCAAGGTCTTCATTGGCCACCTGGATCTACCAATGCCCGGATATGTGGTCAAGACATATGCAGCAAGGTATGAGACGGAGAGAACCCCCCCTGCTTTGTGTTGGTNTGTTGGGGGGGTACCCCTCGGTCTCATTTCTTGCTGGGTATAAGTCAAGAATGCAAATCTAGGACACTCTAGTCAAGGTAACAATGTTTTTCGCACAATGTATACGTCCATTTATAAAGTAAAAGAAAAATGAATAGGATACCCAAACCAGCAAATTGCACTTTCTCTGCAAAGCTGGTTGAATTTTTGGTTGAAACAAAAAGATCAGAGCATTTTACAAAGACACAATTGCCTGTAATACTACATAAAGTTTTTGATTAAACAATCTCCAACCCTTTAACCTGCTATCCTCTTCATACTAACACTAGCATCCCTCTATCAAAAATAGAAGCACATGAAACAAGGCAACATTTGGCAAATATAGGCAACTTGACAGACACCCTTCCAAGGTTCCAGCAGTATTTCAGTATATTTGTGGCCTGTTTTGTGAAAACAATTCACAAGTGGACATTTTTAATTTCAGATCTTTCAAAGAGTCTAGTACAATGGAAACAAAATTTTTGCAGAACAAGTCCCATTGATACAGAATTGACTGTTGCCAATCTAGACTGGAGGCTGCAGTCATTTTAGTTGCGTGGGCCGTCCAAGATCAGGTGAATGCAGCAGAGGTTTTGCCTCATTCATGGCCAAAGTACTATTCCCAGAACCGTCGTCAGTGGCTACACTCGGCATCAACAATGCCATGCCCTCCCTCCGTTCACGACGATTCTGGTTTAGGATACACCCCTGAGGAAAAAAGGCAGAAGAAGCGTAAACTGTACAGAGCAGGAGAGTGGCAAAGTTCCAAAAAATCCAACCGGATTTTCCATTCTAGTAAGAAAACACTCACCTCCGTTTACCTACATTTGCATATCAGCGCGCATGAGCGTCAAACCTCGCTGAAAAAGGTCGCCCAAGCCAGCCACACCCTCCGCGCCCACTGCATGTCCCCCATAAGGGTGCGTAGGACTAAGACTCGTCCTAGTTTTTTTTTTTTTTGAGGTCTCTTGATTTTATTTATTTGGAATAGGGAGGGATGGTAAACAGAGGTGAGTGTTTTCTTACTAGAATGGAAAATCCCGTTAGATTTTTGGAATTCCATTACAGAAAACATCTCACCTTTGTTTACCTACATTTGCAGAATAGCACCGTTAAGTAACAATTTGGGAGGGAAGGGACATGCCGGGTAACAAAGGTCTAAACTGAGCCCATTCAAATATGAAAAAGGCTGTTTTGACATACCCGGAAGCTGCCTATCTAGTTGTGAGAAATGGTAACTTTCTGGGATGTACAGGCTGCTGATCAGCCGACCTGCTTGAGGGTTTTCCTACTCACAACACCCTCTGCTTGAACCACATCCTTCAGGTAGCATGAACTGAAGGTGATTAAATTCTCTCTGCGGGTCGTTTTCATAATGCCTGAAACAGAAACTCCAAGCTGGTGGGCAGAGGACGTTGATGCGCTGCGTGTCTCCTGGGCACCTCATTTCGATCCTCAATATCGAGAGGGCTTACACGTATTATTGCCTCCGAACTCATTTGAGGGATTGTGGTCACAGAGTTGTGATGAACGACTGCTTGATGTCACCTCGTAGGGTCTGCAAACAAGCAAAGAAATGTGTGGAAGCTCTTGAATGGGGCACCACCATAAATCCCCCGCCATTGTTGAAATCACTGTCAACCTGGGATGATGGTACATATATCTAAGGAACAGAAACCGGTTAAATGATCTGTGGAAAGAAACCCCATGTTACTGAGGCATATGACTCTGGGTTGCCAGTAAAGGTGGACTGGTTTGGTGGACTAGGCACAGAATTGGCCTCCTCGTGAAATTGTTCGGGCAGCCATCAAAAATACCGCTTTAAAGGTTGGTTGATGAGCATACGAGCCTGTTGGATCAATGTGAGACTTGGGATACAACGATGCCCTGATCCCCCTCAATGTTTGTAGGGGAAAAACCCTGATGACAGGTGAAGCTGAAGAATGGGGATCAATAGCCGTCGTCTTGTACTACTTAGGAAAGTGGAGAAGACAGCTACCATAAGCCTGCCTGAAGGGCTCCACCGGTGTTGAGCTACCTAGGCAGAATCTACTTCACAAAGTTCAGTTACTCTGAGGGAGACTATGACAGCATCCAAGCACACAAATGAAGGGAGGCTCTATCCAGATGAGCCATTGGAGACTAAGGTTGGTTCAGGAGGTCTCAGCAGTTGAGGAGCCCGACTGGAGAATGAATAAATTATGCATGTAGGCCTATGAGGCAAGGGAACAGAGGCTGTTGTGGCCAAAATGAAGCAAAGCAAGCATTCTGGATAATTCTCTCTCTCATGAGTAATTTAACGTATTCATTATAACAGAAAGGGGAGGTGAAGGCATGAATTCCCTTCACTGAGATTAAGCAAAAATGAAGGGATCAAACTGTGGAACATCCTTGATAACACTGTTTCCCACAAATAACTGGAAGTACCCCTTATTGAATTCCCCTCAACTGTGGTTGAGCAAAAATGAAGAGATAAAACTATGGGACATCCCTAAAACCTCTGTCTCTAACAAGCAAATGGCACGAGTTTCCCTGAGATTGAGCGACAAATGAAGGGATCAATCTTTGGGAATGAAGTTTCCCTGTGGTGAGGCCCCAACGGAAGAAGTCTTCCTCTGACCAGTGGTTGGCTTGAAGAGAGAAACAATACCAAAATGACAAAGGTCCATCCTGTCTGCAGTCTAGAGGCAGAAGGCCTCAAGTAACGTGATCTGGCAGAACTTGTTATCCAACAGAACAACAGGCTACAGCCATAGCTGTAGAAGGGCCAAGACCACTACGCCTCAAATACAACCTCACAAAATACTGGAAGGGCAAAGAGGCAAACTGAGATGGCACCCAGGCTGTTATGAAAATGTCTGTGGTCGTCATCTCAAGAGGGCGCTAACTTTGATATTGCCACCCCCCCCCTTTACATTGTATAAAATAAGTAGTTATAATGAATGGCTGTTAAAAAATAAACCAGTAAGGAAGGCTTGGGCTTTTACGAAGTACCTATTATAGACTGTGCTGTTGAATGGGCACTGTTGATTCCAACACTGATCACAAGGAACCCTAAACTACCTGTGCTAGATGCATCTTGTATGCACCTGTTTTATGGAATGTATGGCATGAAATGGGATGATGACAACCAAGACTCATGAAGGTTTTTTATTACCTTTGCCTTAAGCAACCTAACTATACAGTTGACCATGCTTAGGAATTACAAGCAACTGAAGTCCTAATGTACAACTTGCGCCAGTCAGGTAACCACTATGGGAACCCAAGGAGAAAGAGGTCAAC